>VZSF01003599.1:1494469-1559738 GCA_013398295.1 Chionis minor | reverse complement strand
CGTTCCTGCCATAGTAATTCCCATAATGTGCAACTCCAATCCCAGGCTCAACTTTACTCCCAAATTCTCTACCTCCTCCGCCCCAAGAGGTGCAGGGGAACAGGGAATGGGGGTTGCCATCAGTTCAGCACACGTCGTTCTCTGCCGCTCCTTCGTCCTCAAGGGAGGACTCCTCACACACTTTCCCTACTCCAGCATGGTGTCCCTCCCATGGGAAACAGTTCTCCACAAACTTCTCCAACGTGAGTCCTTCCCATGGGCTGCTGTTCTTCACTAGCCACTCTGTGGCAGGGTCCTCCATGGGCTGCAGGGGATATCTGGTAACCTCCTTTGGCTGCAGGGGGACACTCTGCCTCACCATGGTCTTCACCACAGGCTGAAGGGCAAAATCTCTGCTCCAGTGCCTGGAGCGCCACCTCCCCCTCCTTCACTGAGCTTGGTGCCTCCAGAGTTGTTTTGACTTGGGTTCACACTGGCCTTCCAGCCTGTCCAGTACAGCAGCATGGAAAAAACAGCGATCCCCTGGCCATCTGCCAGCCCAGGCACGTCACCGCTGCCATTATCAAACTGTTCCCAGGCACAGCAAAGAGGACAGGCAGCACAGCGAGCCGCAAAGGCAAAAAGCAGCCACTAACGAGCACGAGACTCTTTTGCAGTAAGGCAAGCAAGCCCCATGGATAGCACAGAAGCCCCCGGATTAATAACTAAACAGCAGTAACAGCTGTAAATGCAATCTAGCATATGCCAATGAAACCTGTCACTATCTCAACCCTCTGAGCCCCACAGTGGGCACCAAAAAGGACTGTTGTGGTTTAACCCAGCCAGCAACCGAGTGCTACGCAGCCTCTCACTCGCTGCCCCCACGGCAGGGTGGAGGCGAGAATCAGAAGAGTGAAAGTGAGACCGTTCGCTAGTCCAACAGCTGGGCACTGAGCCCCGCTATCCTGAGCTGATTATATTCCCTTCCATCCATTAAAGGATGAGAGCAGCGCTCCGTGTCAAGTCATAAACTGAAGCAAGAGATTATGCTGGGATAGGTTTCACTGTACGGGTGTGGGGAAGGGAGTTCTCAACTGTGCTGTCCTTCATAGGACCACAAGATAATTCAGGCTGGAAGAAAGCTCGGGAGGTCTCTAGCCCAACCTCCTGCTCCAAGCAAGGAAGCAAGGTCAATCACGAGGTCTGCTGAGGTCACGCAGAGATTTATCCCATCTCCAAGGATACAGACTGCACAACCTCAGCGGGCAACCGGTTCCTGTGCTTGACTGTCCTCATCATGAAAACATTTTTCTTTATGTCCAGTTAAAACAATTCTTGCTTCAATTTGTGCCCACTGTCTCATTTTCCCACCATGACAAAGAGCCAAGCTCCACCTTCTTGTTTCCTCCTTGGAGGCTGTAGTAAGGGAAGCAGACTTCCCAGGGATTTACCAACCCTATCCTCTTTCCTACCTCTGCAGCAAGAAAGATCTGCCAGGACATTAGTAAGGAAAGGCAGGCTCCTGACCTCTTTAAATCTCACTAACGCTTCTTGATAAAAACCTGGGTAATAAGAACTTGGTCTATTATGACACCTCTGAATCAGTGCAGTGTAAAAGTCAAATGGTACGGTTCATTTCCACAATACATGGCTACTTGTTCCCGTCTTCCCCTGCACAGATTCTGTTCTCACTTAAACTGGGACGGTGCATGCCTAAGCCCTCATTTTCCAAACATCTAATATAAACCCTCTTATTCATTTTGCAACCGCTTTTCAACATGCCTTTGGGAACTCTTCCGGAACTAACCCTCTTGGAGGAAGACACATGCAGTCTACATGTGAACAATGGCAGCCTAGATAGAAAAAAAAAACCCAAATGGAACTTTTCTCCAGTCAGACTGCATCAATATTCATATTTCATGTAAAGTACTTAAACCTCACCATTTCCTTTACTACACTCTTCACCCACAGCATGACACTGGTATCTCCTGACTTCTGCTAATAATTCTACTCAAGTCAAAGAGACCAAGTTGGAAGTAATCATGTCTCTTAGGTTTATAAATTCTGCTCCAGGTTCAAGAGGTGCACCAATGCTACTGCTAATGCAAGATGCATTTCAGTATTTGAGCAACAGAACTGCAAATTACCTTCTATCACAATTTAAATTCATCTGACACTGGCAAGAAATGGACTAGGAAAACTCCTCCAGTCTAATCACATTCTCAAATGAAAACTGATTATTAATAACTGACGAATTTGAGAAAGTGCTTTAAAGATCTCCAGGCATGTGGCAATGGTTGTAAATAAAGAAGTATCATCCATTTTCAACCTACACCTTGAACTGGGTATATATGCACAAAACAAGCCCTAAACGCCAGTTCAAACGCAGAGACAAAAAGTCCTTGACATTAAAATTAAAACCAAAAGGAACAGGTCAGAACACCTGCCAGACTCAGCTTCTGCCCAAATATGCGACACCACCAGCAGCCGAATACATTCTGCTTCTCTGCAGGGTATGACAGTGGACAAAGCAGACTATGAAAATGCCAACCTATTTCCACCAACTCTGTTATAAAAACCGTATTACAATTGAGTACTTGAATACAAAAATTTCATTAATAGAGAGGAGGTAATACAACTACACACCTGACATAACACATCCATACTCACATACATCATGTAACATATACACCTGACATTAAAAGAGAAATTAGTTGAGCTATGACATTTCAAAGCCTAGCTGTGCTAATTAAAAAGAGAACCAACTTACAGATGCAGCTCCTACAGAAGGAGTAGAAGCCTGTCCTGGAGGTCTTCCTCTTGCTCTGGCTCTAGCTCTTCCTGTCATCTTCTCTTCTAAGATAAGCCACCTTCAGCATTAGTGTTCAATCTCCTTCCCCATCCTTATTCCAATAAACACTATGAGCAATACTATTGCATGTTAAATTTCAACTGGTTCAGTAGAATATACCCTGTACTGCAAACTTCTTGGACCTCCCTGCTAACACAGCCACAATGGGTAGTGTGGGGAAGCTGCAGCATCTTATAGTCTGAACCAACTGGCACAGCCCATCACAAATTCTGAAGCTGTGAAGAAAGCTGACCTGATTGGACAGCACAGCAGAAGCTGCAACCTCAGCCAAGCATAACTCAGGGCTGATGCCGCTCTCAAGCTGCACTTGAGACTCAACTCAGTCAAACTCGTTACACGGCTGCAGGAGCAGCGCACGCTTCACCCAAAGCGCACACCAAGCCTGACCGCCCAGTCAGCTCCCCCATGACACAAGCTGTCCCCAGAGACCTGCCCACCCTCTCCCCCCAAAGCAACCCTTCCCTTCCACGTAAGCTTGGCCCTCATTTCTCCCCCAGCCTCGAGCAGTTTGTGAGGTTAAAATCCGAGCCCAGACATGCTCGCCCACCCCCCCTCCATCACCGCCTCCGGCCCTGCCAGGCCTCTGGCCTTATCTCAGCCCACCCCCGGGCCGCGAAGGGACTCTGCTCCCACCCCAGCGGTACACAACAGCCCGTCCTCTTCACGACGCCACACGACTTCGTCCCCGCCGCGGCCCGCAGCCACCCGAGCCGCCGCACGCGCCCGCAGACGCGCATGCGAGCCGCCGCCGGCGCCTCAGCCCGATGACGCCGCGCGCAGGCGCACAGCTGCGGCACGGCACGCGCTCGCGGCGCAAGGCGGGAACGCTCCCTCGCCCCCGATTGGCTCCTGGGGCCCGAGAGCTGCCGAGGAGTGCCGAAGGGTGCCGAGGAGTGCCGAAGGGTGCCGAAGAGGAGTGCCAAAGGGTGCGGAAGGCGCCCGAAGCGCAGCGTCTTTTCTCGCTCGGCCGGCGGTCCCGGTCCCGGTCCCGGTGGCGGCCCGCGCTCCCCGTGCTCCGCGCTCTCCTCTCCGGGCGGCACGCAGACCTGGCGCTGGGCGTTTGTCCCGGCGGTAGCGACCCGCTTGTCCCCACACGGTGAGGTGCTGGGGGGGAACTCCCCGCCCCGGCCCCCCCCGCCGGCCCCGGGGGTTTGTCACCTGCGCCAGAGGAGAGTTTTCCCGCTCAGAATTATCCCCCCCTTATCCCACTTCTTGCTTGGAAAATAAATTCAGGTCAGCCAGAAGGTGGAGCAGTAAAACAAGAAATGGAAGTCTGAGATTGCTTTGGTGCAGGGCCGCGTTTGGAGCGATGCGGCTGGAACTGCTCCCGGCCAAGGATGGACGGACCGTGGGGAGAAACTGTTGGCAACGGGCTCTCCATGCCCTATCCATGGCTCGGAGAGGGACCGCGGGACTGTCCCATGGAGCCGTAGAGTTGTCACAATCCACTTCAGCAGCAGCAGTTCCAACGCGCAGGCGGCCGTCCTTCCCTTGTGAGACGGTCTGCAGCGGAGCAGCGACCAAATACGGGGGAAAAAGGCCTTTTTCCAAGGGCCAGGGCTGATTCCGTTGCCATGATTCTTACAGAGAATCACAGCTAGTGTTTTAGGTACTTCACAGCACAACTAGCAAGTCTTACAGCTTGGAAGTAGGCGGCCTTAGCGGGCAGTTAACTGTACACAAGTTTTCCACGCTCCCCTGGAAGGAAACACCCAGGCAGCACCGGGGCTCAAGTGCACGTTTGGGTTGGGTTTAAGTTTTTCTGTAGTTTTTAAGCCTTTGCTTAAGGGTTAGATGGCTGTGATACGTCCGGAGACACTGACTTCAAGGGACAAGAGACAACATTATCTAATTAAAAACTTAAAAGACCAGTCTGATCTCACGAGGTCATTCACAATTTTCCAAGTACCTGCAGTGAATAGAGGACAAGGTTCCTCTTCCTCGTTCTCTGTTACTCCAGGTAGAAATCTGTGCTGGTGTTAACATTAATACGTGACATAACTAATACAAATATCTCTTTTTGTTTGATTTAGATTGTCAGTTTGTCCCTAAAGCCAGTTTTGTTGTGCTTCTCATTGATATCAGCGTAGCAACCCGCTTAAGGAAGCCAGATTCTCTTCTGCAGGTTAAAGAGAAGAGCCTTCGAACTCTAGAAGTGTGGATATTGCCACTGAAAGAGAGCTGAAGTGCTTTTAGCTTGTGATTTTTATTATTCACATAGAAATCTGGATAAATATTTAACAAACTCAAGACCTATGCTTAGATGGGGCATGTTCTGTGCTTTTAAGAGCACTGATTGCTGCTTGCCACGGGCTCCTCACCCACAGTGGGAACTTTCCTCGCTCTGTAGCCTGCAGAACTCTCCCGTGGGTCAGAGGGCTAAAGCTGCAGAAACACAATATGCAGATTTTCTTGGCTCAGCAGTATTTAAAGATAAACAGAATATAAAGATGTTGTCAAAGTCATTTATGTTATGTAAATCATGAGAAAGCAGTATGTGTTGGAAATAGTTATGTTTGTTTATTCATTTAAAATATCAGCCATACTTAGTGTTTGTTTTTTTATGCCAAATTCCTAACATTTCACTGCAGAACTTAATTATCTCTAGATGGGAGTTGTTAAAAGTACTTAATCAGGCTGGCTACCTACAGCAATTCCTTATAAACTGAAAATAAACATCAACAACAAGCACCCTCATTTTTATACGTGGGTTGTCAGACAGTTAATTAGTACTTAATGAAAGATAGGTTCCCATTTGGTTTTCACAGTCTTTCTGACTTGTTTTGTTTTTTAAGCCATTCAAGCCCAATTATAGCTATGACTACAGGTAGACTGAGTGAATTCTCCAGGTCGGAGGGAATGTGGAAATTGCAACGCACCAATGGCAACAGGTGCCTTGTGTCCTTCGTCCTGGCTGGTTTTTCAGAAACACTGAGAAACACAAGGCTTTGAAAATGGTAACTCTTTCCATTTTATTTTTTTCTGTGTTGCCAAAAAACCTACCAGGGCTGGACTTCAACCCGTCGAAATATCACATATGAAATAATTTTTTTCACAGCTACTTGACTTGCGCTTTGCTTTGATGTTTGTTTTACCCATGAGGCGGTTGGGTTTGCCTTCTGTCCCCTGTTGCTACAATAAGCCATTTCCCATCCATGTCATCTCCAAAGGGGTAAAGACCGCATGGAAACAGAACAAAGAAAATAGAACAAAAGAAAATCAGGGATTTTTCCAAAGGCCCATTTGATGTACAAGTATAAACAGGAAAAAGATGCCTGAGGAGGCAGGAGCCAGGAACTGTACTAGCAGCCAGCTGTTAGCTCATGTAGTTAGCAGCACTTTGGGATTCTGAATGGTAAATAAATAAGTGATTCCAATGCACGCAGTGAAGAAAATGCTCGCTTCAATACCTTTAGTGTAACGTTTAAGTGTATTGCACACTGCTAGCAATACACGTTGAACTCTTACCTTCGTGTCTGTCTTGTAACACCAAGTCCAGGTAGCGATAGCTCTTTGGTTGTAGCCCCAGAAAAAGGCAAGTCCTCAAGATATCAGAATAAAAAGTATTGTCTGCTGTGATGAAGCAAGAAAAACTAAGGAACACTTTACAACAGAACTCATACGTGTGGCTGGATTTCAAAAAGCCCAACATGTTGCTCCTGAATCTTATTAAATATTTGTTTAAAAAAAAAATCAAATGGGAATTGCTCAAAAATAAGCTTTAAAATTCAAGTTCCTGTGGTAGGTATTAAGTATTCACAAATCTGGACTACAGTGTTTTTACATTCTTAATTAGCTTTTTTCTAAGTGAGAGAGGCAAGATTTTAAAGACTGACTTACTATCCGAAATAATATCTCCTGAGTTAAGAGTCTTGCTTCTTCCCAATGCAAGTTTTTAATGTCACATTTAATTTACTGTAAGTATGCTCGGGATAGAAGAACTGATCTCCCTACACAGTGGAGCCTGCTTTACTTACTACCTTGGGTAGAGCATGGGGGGCAAGGAGACTGGTATTTACATACCAAGGCAAAAAGCACAAAGCATGTTATAGAAAAAAATTGCTACCAAGGAGATAATACCCAACTCGCTGCACAACAAATATAATGGAAGCATTTTCTTTCAAGAAGAGGGAAAACATAATTTTCAGCTTTGCATTTCCACTGCCGTTCTCTAGTCTATTGTTTTCATCCCTAATTTCTGGGTTTCCTTCAGACCTTTACTTCTTTTGTCTGCGCCCTTATTCTTTGTAACTCTTCTCTTAAAACATCACTCACTTCTTGGAATCTGTGTAGGACTCTCTCCTGTTCCCCTTGACAACAATGTGTTTTGCTTCAACAGAAGCGAACTGTTTTTCCGTTTCACGTGTCCCCTGTTTACCGGGGTATCTAATCACTGCAGTTATCACCACTGCTCATTCCAAGCCCTGTTTTGTCAGAGCCTGCCCTGAGCCCTCTTTTCCTGAAGAGAAAATGGCCTCTTATTTACAAACCATGATATCCCTGCCAAAATTTCCTGTGCCGTATCAGCTCTTTTCTGTTAATTTCTGCCCATTGCAAATTCACATCCATCCTAGCTGACAATGGATTTGTATCCAAATCCTGAGCGGAGCAAGCAAGAAGTAACTCGATGTAAATTCTCAATAAATAGCCACATTAAATGGAGAGGTCACATTAATTAGACAGGAAGAAGGCCTCCAGAAGTTAATACTATAATCAGATTTGTAAAGCGTATTGTATAAATAAGTACGAAGTTCTGTAAGATGTGGTCCTATCCTTTATTATCTATATTTTTAAGTAATAAGAGGAGATGGCGAATTAGTGTATGGAGTATGTTAGAATATAGCCGCAACAGTCTTTTGATTCAGGTATTAAATAGTTAAAATCAGGTAAGATCCAGTAAGATTCAGGTATTATATGGTATTTTGTTATTCCAAAAAGCGGTGGGACGTATTTCAGGAGAGAGGTGAGCAAGACTTCTTAAGTTTAGCTAGATTGATTTCAGCTCATTTAGCAACCCAGTTTCATCTAATTGTCTTTTTATTGCTCTGAACGTTCCTGAATTATGCAGAGAATTTGGGTTATGTGATTTAGTGTTGGATTAAAAAATGTCACAGCTTAACTTTCTTTAAAATAGTGTAGAACTTTCTTCACAGTCAACGGAGTTCATTATTTTTTTGTTCAAAGCCCAGCTGCAGGCCTGGAGCATTTCTCATAAATATCAGGAAGTACCCGAAGCCACAGTCAGGATTAAAGAGTTGATCTGAACCTTAGATCTCAGCTTTAAAGCTGTAATGTACAGTGAATTTGGTTTCATGGTAAAGGAAATGGTAATTGCTGAAGTATGTTTTCTTAAGTTGCAAAATCATTTTTGAAATGTTTTCATTGAAAGCTCTGTCAGCGCTGCGCATGAGAACGAGTGGACTTGCAGTGTGGCATTTACGCACGACCGCGTGAATTCGTGTATTGGTGTGACTGGTACAGAGACAGAGGCTACGCCGTCCACACTGCCTGGTCCTTTGTGCACTCTGTCACGCCCACGGTCACAATCCAGAGCACTATCTAAGCACGTGAATTAACAATTTTAACGCGCTATTCCAAGTATTTCTTCTGAAAGATGTGTTGAGTTGTTGGGTACCTGACAAATAGACTCTCATGAGAAGCAAGAGCACAAACCCGTGAGTGAGATCCTTAGTTACAAAAGTGCAGAATAAATTCCCCACTATAGGAGTAAGGTATTAGAAAAAGCACTTTTCTCCCAGCTCCCTACAGAGTCTGGTCTGCAGGGCTGAAGGGAACGGAAGAGCATAACCAGGTATCGAACACGTTTCTACATGTCTTCTACATCAACCAAACCACACACCCTGTATTCTGTTCCCATAGCAGTTTATTTAACCTGAACATTTTATTGCATGAAGATGACTGTCCGTGTTGTATTTACAAGGAAAATAGGAACATTTGGTGCTCCCTGCCCTTTTTCAGGGATGTTGCGTGTAAACACGTACTTCTTTCCACAAGTGGCAGTATTCACTCGTGTTCTACTGCTTCATTTATGCAAGTGATCCAGATAAAATGCAATTCTTAAGACTGACGACTGCACTCTTGAAAACCTGGCTTTCTTGGCTATTCCGTGTGGCAGCTCTAGAAGACGTACTTTATATAGCACTGGCACAGATAGGAAGCATCAGCAAAAGTATTATCCACAGGCTCCATAAGCAAAGACACGTACCTGGTTTCACAGTTTCAGTAAATCTATCACAACCTGCCTCTAAAGGTTTTGGTTTTTGTGAATTCAGTGTTCCAATGATGCCAGAACATGGCTGGACATTTCAGCCTCTGTTCTGTAGGGATTGCATTATAGATGGACACTTGAAGACCCTGGCCAGCAGTTGGAGGCTTTCTTCAAGGATCATAGTTTTCAGAAACTTTGCTAGGTTATGTCAAAGTCATTAATAAGAGTTTCACATCTTTTTCCTCCTGTATTTGATTGCCAAGTCACTTTTGTCACCTCGTATTGCTCCCTCTCTCCGGCAACATGAATATTTCAGTGGTGTGTTAGCACTTAACTTCACTCCCGATGAAGTCTAGTAAGCACCTTGGAAATTAAATGCGTTGCTCCATATTTAAGGCTGTCATTTTAAATTATTGAGGAGCATATATAATAATGAAGGCTTAATCTCAACTTTAAACCTTTTCCTTAAATCTCATTTTAGCATCTCTCATTTAGAATTAATCAGTCACGATGATCTGATATATAATACAGTAAGTTAAAATTAATAGGGCCCAGTCTCTCTTGCTACATATTTAAAGGAAGCACACTTGCCATTATGGAATGGTAGTTCTCCTACATGTAAAACAAATTAAAAACGAGCACCACATAATCAAGTGATGCAAAGATTGCATGTGAAAGAAAAATGAGTGCATTGTTTCATTACGAAGTGTTTCGGCCTCCCAGGACACCTGAGCAAGGCGATGATGTGCTAAGGCAAAGCTGTTAAGGACCGGGGAGCACGAGGTAGGAACACGTGTGAACAGAGACCGCGCCGGTGTGCTCATCCCTCTGCAGGAACGGCTTCTGTCTCCTTGTTCGTGGTTGGGATGGTGGTGGTGATTAGGAGAACGAGAAAGAATCGGAATGGCTTTTTTTTAGGTGCTTCCAAAGTATGGATGTAACCTCAGATACGGAAGATGCATTTCAGGTCAGGATCTGAATGCGTTTCTCGCTGCTTACGGTATCACTGCTTTGGTTTTCGTGTTAGCTCAGTCTTTTGTGTGTGCTTGGATTACTGACACGGATGTCAGTAACAGGGAAACCAACAGGACTTATTGTCTGGACCCTGATGGGAACCAGCTCTCACAACTGAACTAATTTTGCTGTAGATGAGCAACTGATTTTGACTTTCCCTACCTTAGCAGATGGGTCATTTCAGTAACTGATAGCAGGCAGGGCTTCTTCTAGTTGGGACACTGGTAGGTTTCTGCAGAGCTCCTGATTTATTCTAAGCACTCAAGAAGTAAGCACATGGATTTTAATTTCCTAAATTGCTTATGTAACAAACTTTTCCATCGAGGTACATGGAGGAACAGACTCTGTGCTTATAGTGTACAACACAGAATGTGAATGCCAAAGTGATACTGGAATCTCCTGCTTAGCTGCTGCCTGTTCTTGAAGGTGACTAATTTCATACGTGCTGAACTTTTTGTTTCTAGGCACTCCAGGTTACTCTTTTATACTTTCCCAGCACAAAACTGTCTTGACAAAACCTATAGGGTTCTCTGCACCAAAGAGGCAGCTCAGGAGAAAACAAGACAGGTGGGTGCAGTCTGTGGCTTACATCCATGACAATATGGGCAAGATACTGAAAAGCCCTTAAGAGAGAGAGTAATCAGGAGTAAGTGGCAGCCAGGAGTGAGCAGCAGGTACAGTCAGAGCATTCACCTACCAACAAGCTTATTTCTGTGTGCTCTCAACTTCAGCCTCAGCACAAGGTGTCTGGGCTACATTAGTTATGCCCATAGGGGCAGCCTAATCTCAGCCATTCTTCATCTTGGGCACCTTTCAAGCATGCAATAGCTTATTGGCATGAATCATCTGTGAACTGGACACGCAGTGAGTCCAGTCCAGAAACGAGAAAGCAAGAGAGATGAGGGGCCATAAGCATCAGCTCTGCCTTTGACCAGCCTACATGACTCGTATGATCAAAAAGGATGGACACCACCGTTTGAAGACAGGAGCTGGAGGGCATTCACTTGAGAGAGGGTTCAAGTGGAGTCTACGTGGATGACAGTACATTCTTGAAGCCCTGAATGAGGCCGGGAAATAATTTTTGAGAGCGGTGGAAAACAGGATCATGGCTTCCTGCATGGCATGTGCCAGCGCAGGCACTTCAGGCCACGTTGGTGGGAGAACTGCCGTTACGCCGCAGAGTTCTCCTTGCCGAGTCAAGCCTGCGTCCATCAATAAACACGGAGAAGGGGACAAAGGGATTCAAATCCAGCATGCAGGTGTTCAGCTGGCTCAACGTGCTGGCTATCAGGGACTCCTCCCGAGTCCTGTTGACTGCGCAGGGGAACTCTGGCCAGTAGCCAGGTGGCCTTATTGCATCCAGACCCTGGCTGCTAAACTCAGGTGTGAAGTTTGCAATACTTTGCTAGTTTCTATTGTAGCTATAAATTGCTTGAAGTGGGTCTTTTCAGTGACAGGAGAATTACGCAGCGACTAAATCTGCGGGACCGTCCCTGAGAGGGTCTGGGAAGCTCCATAACCAGCTCTGAAGGGTGTTGGGAATGGCCAAATCCCTGCCCACCCGCAGCCGGTGAGAACACAGACAGGGCTGGCTGTGTGCTGTGCACACACAGACAGGCCAGAGTCAGCTCCCAAAAATGTAGGTCAGAAATGCCCACTGCATTCAGACTTCTGTCAAGGGAAACAAAACCCCATCCAGAACACAGAAAGATGTTTTGAGAACAGGTTGCACATGGCTTTGTTCTGGTTTTCTCATTCTCAAACATGCAGTTAACTCCTGCCTGACACTGTGCTGGGGAAAGGAGCCTGGCAGACACTGTAAAAACACAGTGAAATCTTCCAGCCTCCCGGTAAGATAAAAAGCATGAGCTTCCAGCCCTTAAAAGTTGTTAAGTACATTTTTAAAGGAGTGATTTTTTTCAGAAGGAGACGAAATTCTTCTAAACTTTGAGAGTTCTTAATGGTTCCCACCAAATCCAGCTTTATGGACTTACACCAGCAAATAGGACCTCTGGTCGTACAGAGCAAGAAATGCACAGCAGTCCTCATACCAAAATATAAAAATCTCTGAGCTGTTTGTAGTTTTTTTGTACTGCTCGTGGCAGAGTGAAGGATAGAGCAGCGATGCTAGATTGATGAGCATTAATTTGAAATTAACTACAAAACAAATTCTTAAGATTTATCCTTTACGATTAATGAAGAAAAATTCATGCTGGATTCTACATTATACCATTTTACATATCCCTGGCCCAATCAATTAATCTTACGAGTGCGTTTTCCCCTGTTTCAGCCAAAGATGCCTGTGACACTAGCTTTAACTACTGTCCTTGTGACAGCTCCCGAATCAAAATCAGGTTTTTGCACTATTTTTTTAGCCTCTTGTTTCCTTATTTCTGTCTGACTCACTTCCCTGAGAGGTGCTACAAATAGAAGTTATTTTAAGCAAAATTTGTACAAGAAGGATGCTTTTCCTGAAACAAAGACGATCAGTCTTGCCTTGGACCTGTCAGCAATAGCCTTTAAGGAAAATTAAACAATAATCTTGTTTATTACCTGGTCTCCATCAACTACTGTTGTTACATTCAGGACTTCCACACTGCAAATTTGCTCTGCTCAGTTAGACTCTGTTGTTATTTCATCATTGTCACTACTAACCTTTTAATTTCCACAGATTTTCATCTCTAAGTATCTTAATTAAGCAGAAATAATGAACTAGTGAATTCACTTGATAGCACCTCTTGAACTAAATACAAGACGGGCGATGCTAAGTCTGCTTACTCCCTGCATTTTAGATAGGAATCATGAGCTAAATTTCATTGCTACTGTACAGGGTAGTAAAATCGGGAAAAAAAATATACACAGATTCCCTTCAGTTTTTCCTTTCCCCTTGGCTTCCCTTTTACCCTTCTTTCCACAGGAGGGATAGTATGGACCATTGCTTTTGGACCAGGTGACTACCTAGATGCTACCTAGGTAGTTTGAACCGTAGGGGTTTTTTTTCCTAAATCTGTTTAGCAGATTCGTTATGATGGCTATGTTGACGTTGCCTGACAATCTGTTTTATTATAGCCTAAACAAATGCTAATCCTTTATTTAATTAAGAAGATCTATAGATTAAGGCAGATGCAATGTCTTTTTGTAACAAAGGACCTGCCCAGTGTTTTTGGAAGCAGACAAAAAATAAGGCATGTCACATTGCAGCCAAATAAAAAAACGCAAGTAGGGCATTAGTCCAATGCTTTTGTATTGTGCATTTCAAAGTTTGCACCCAGTGGGTGGGGCAAAAATAAATCAGGGCCTCCTATGGTGAAAATGTATTTGGGATTCAAGCATCTAGAAGCTGACCCTATCTTCTGCTCCCTGGGATTGTCAGCTGCTTCAGGGGTCGTCTGATATATACCTCCTTTTCTCACTTCTGAGAGTTTTTAGCTTGGAGTGTGTTTGAAAACACTTCAGAAAAAGGGTGGAAAACACAGAGTGCCTTCTTTGAAATACACTCCTTTGTTAAATTCCTTTCCCAAGGGTAAAGAGACTCTCAAACACCTGAGGGCAACAAATGACTCTATTCAACGCTCTCACAAATGACCTAATAAACTCTCAAAGGGTTACAATAGCTTATTTGTCATCATTTCTTGTCAGCTATTTATAGCACCAATGTAAATTGAAGCAAAACAATAAATACCTGAGTTATTTTCTTTATTTTGAAGATTCTTTAAAGCCCAAATGGTGCTTTGCAATTTAAAACCCTAATAATTAATTTTGTGGTTAAATTTAAATCATTCTCACGCATTTTATGTTATGTTAAACAAAGTTTGTATCTACCTACATGCAAAACGTCTGTCATTATTTCACTCACTTCCCTTGGAATATTTGCAGACAATAATTTTAAAAAATTCTGGTTTGTTTAACTTTTAAAACATCAAATAATAGCCTGACGTCCCATCTACAAATGATCCCGCTGAGTAAATTTCCTCGTGGCCTTCGATGAGAAAGCGTGGGGATCGCTACAGTAGTAAAGACCCTGATCTCAGTAACGGTAATTTGAAGACGTAACAACTCTGTTGTACTTAAAATCTGTTCTAGACTGAATTCTGATCCATGGTGCTACCCATTGCATTGCTCTCTCATGTATCAAATATAGACGTACAACCAAATCTGTTTGATATTATAATATATTTATCCTATCGAAGAGACAATGCACTTACGTACATGGCTTCACTGACTTGAGCTGCGTTGGGCAGATACGTGTTAGTCGTGTAGAAATGGCCATAGCACTATCACTCATGGTTTGTGAGCAATACTGCACTACTTCTGAAGCATCACCGTGCCTCTAGACCAACCAAATAAAATGTCTGAGGGCTCATTAGGTTTTCTTTTGGTCTCTCTTTTGCTGCAATTTATTTGCTGCAAATAAATTTGCAATTTATTTATTTGTTAAATAAATAAAATATTAGTATTTATTTATTTAGAGTCAGTGGAGCTGTGCCAATTTACGCCATAATCCTGCTGAAGTGGCCCTAAGAAGTCTAGCCAGATCGTATATTCTCTGGGTTCTCTCCGGCGTACTTTACGTGGACTGCATCATTTGTAATGCTGCACGGTGTATAAAACATGTCTTTCCATCTCTTGCAGCATCTTTTGCAATATCCTTTGACTTATCAGCTTCGTTGTCATCCCCACCTCCTTCATGTATTTCTTTTGATGTCTGTGATGGAAACACCCGTCCCCTCGCTGTCGGAGTCAAACATCTTGCTTACTAGTTTCACTGGTCCATATACATATGCATTTCTATATATGTATTTAAATCTTGTAGTTATTGCATAGATTCCTCCTGGAAAAATGAAAGAGAGAAGATTCACATGAGGCAACTCTGAACAGCACTCAGGTACTGCTGTGGTCATGGCTGCAGCAGACACAAAACTGAGGCGAGTAAGGAGCTGTCAAAAGAAACATTCCTGTCCCCCGACCAAGTTTTAGAAAGATTTAGACACCTAAATCCTCAAGTTTAGTCTGCATAAATTCTTTGGCATATGTCTAACCCTGGGTAGGCCTAAAATCCTTTGTTGACCACTTAGTTTCCAGATCCTCACAGTTCTGTCTTCTGGCCAGAACAGCTGGTACAGCTGTGGTTGAGCAGCCGGGTACAATTCCTGCCTGAGCCCTCCTAGAACACAGGACCTAGAGGGAATACCGAAGCAGCCGTTCCTGGAGGAGCGCCAGGTACCGATCCATAGCCCTGAGCGTGGCACAACGTGCAGTGGTTGTGGCCATCCGTATTTTAAAATAATACATCTGACTTTTACATGCAGTGGTTTCGCGGTGAGAGAGCTCAGCCAGGAGGTACAGGCTCAAAAACAAAAAATAAGGTAACAAAGAGAGAAAATGTATCATTAGTTTATATTCACTGCAGAGGGGGAACCTGTGGGTGCCCACGTGGCTGTAAAGAAGTTCTCGTTCTCAAAGTCTTCATAGTGCAGTGCTGTGTCTCTTACTCCTACCAACCTCCTTGTAAGCAGAATAAAAGTGTTCCGAAGGAGAAATACAGTTCACTAAAGGTACCAAGGAAGATAAACCTTTTTTCAGACTTTTCAGGGATGAGAGTAGGAAACAAAAGAGAAAATTCAGCTCATGGTAGCTGTTGATTTTAAGAAGAGGAATTAATAATTGTTAGCATTGCACCAAATTATCCTGTGTCTTAGTAAGTGTGAATCATCTCACCCAGCCTCTGCGCTCTAAAAGTTAGGAGTCTGAGCTGAACTAGTTGTCTGGATGTGGTCAGTGAGGTAGTATCTGCCATGTCTAGAGGATATTCTTTCCCATCATACATATTGATAGGATGGTCACATTCTGGAGGTGCTGGTTTCTTTCCATCAGCAACAGATTCTTCTAAACTAATCATCAAGGCTCATGCCCGTTTTAGACAGCTACAGCTAAAAGAAAGTAATTCTGCCTTTCTGTAGACATTATAATTTTGTGTGCAGTCACTATGTTCAAAGAAGGATGAATGCCTTTAGGCAGCTGGAGACAAAGGAGCAAAGGAAAATATATATGCTCGCAAATGTCTGGCAAAGCGCTTCATGTTGCAGTCGTATTCCTGTATCCGTAATGGCTTACGGGACGGAGAGACCCCAGGTTTGACGGGAACGCATCTTCTGGGAGATCAGGTGACACGAGAGTGGGCTAGATTTCAGGCACCCAAAATCGTCTGCTGTTTATTTTGGTTCTGCACAAGGAGAGCTCCTTTTCACTGGTTCTGAAGCATTATTTCAATAGGTGCGATTAATATTAACAATCAAATTTGCAAACATACACAGGTAGCTAATGTCAAATAACAGTTTTGTAAAAGCCTGTTCAGAGCCGGATTAGACTTGGTACTCAAAATGCCAACACCAGTGATGATAAGTGTTATTGAAATATTGTTAATAGAGACACATCCTAACATATGTCCTCTGCATCTTTTCTAACTTAATATATGATTAAAAAAAAAAAAAAATCAGACCTAAGGAAAAGAAAAAGAGAGCTGCTAGAATATCGCCCTAATACAGTGATAAAATCAAGTGCCCCCCCAAGTCTCAATTTACGTATTTAAATGATCTTTGCCTTAAACAATGGTTGTAACCAGACAGACATATGGTAAATACGTCCTGATCCATTATGTGCTATTCAGACCAAGAAAGCTGGTTGCGGAGGGGGAGGTTTGGTATTAAAAGTGATCTGGTGTTATGTACACTCAAGTAACCCCTTCATGGGGAAGAAGAGGGAAAAAAAAAAAAAATCCCACAACTTTATGAAAAGGGAAAAAAAATCTTAAAAAGCAAAGCTGAACACTTTGCTGCTGTGCAGTGAAAGTGAGAAACGGTCCCCCCTGCCGGGGAAGTTGATGAATAATCCGCAGATCTCAAGCTGAGCCTTGGGCTCAGAGCGGCTGGTATCCCATACTAACACTAATCAACCAGTATGAAACATCCATTTTAAACGCAAATGAGGGGGCCCTTTTCAAAGGAGACCCAAAGAGAGGAGGGAGGGGGAGTTCAAAGCTCAAAATGGTTCTTTCTTTCTTTCTCTCTCTCTCTTTTTTTTTTTTTCCTAAAGAAGACAGAAATATGGTTGGTTATTATCTAAGTTATTGCTACAAAGAATTTTGAAATTAAAAGATAAGCTTTCAGAGGAAGCTCAGTAATTTTCATAAAGAAGGACTTAAAACAGATGTGCCCTCTTTAATCGGGGTGTGCTTGAAAAAATATAAATGCATTTTTAACATAGCAGGGGGAAAAATCATATGGTTACACATTTGTCTCCTGGGCAAAAATAATTAAAAAAAAGTCCCACTGCATTAAGTGTCTTACAAATAGCCACCACTAGAACTTTCTTATCTAGCAAAAGGTGGGGTGAATGATTAGCCAGTGTTTAGAAAGCAGAAAAATATCTCATGTTGTTTGCTCTTTTTTTCCTTTTTTTCACCCTGGCTTTTTCCTATTCAAATTACTGCTAAAGTGAATTAACATCTTCATCAGGGTCAGCAAGTGACTGCTAGTAAGACCCTAATATTTACTGATAGATTATTGGTTGTCTTTCTTGTCAGTAAACTTTTTCTTAGAATTTCTGTGTCCAGTAGCATGCTGTGGCAAATAAATTCTCTATCCAAAACTGATCTCTTACCTTTCTTCTGGCAGTATGGGACTGCCCGTATAGATTCTACCCAGAAAAGAAGGTGCCACTGACGCCAGAGAAGGTTTCCTTGAACAAAGGCTAGGGACTGGGATGTTAAGGATTCAATGTTTTCTAAATGCTCTTCCCAAAGACTACTCACTTCCAACGAGCTATTTTTGCCTTGTTTTCCTAAGTCCTTGCTGAAGGAGGATGCATTTTCAGTAGGAAGTTATTGCTAGAATATGCAATAGCAAGGAGCTAATTTGATTTTCTGGAAGAAAGTAACACAACAATCCTCGTAGCAATCCTCTCCCCGAGAAAACCACATGTCCTGACTGGTTGCTCAACTACAGCTTATAACAAGTCTGACAGCTGCCACAGGAAAGTTTTTGCACAGCACGTTACCGGCATGTTTTGTTAAGTACACTAAGAGCTAATAATCCTGCAGCACTACACTACACTTGTGCACCTTTTGGCTGGGGCAGCAAAAAAGTTGTAACTTCTTCCTTTTCAAGAGCACCTCTTGAAGGGGGCTATTTCGGAGAGCCCACCCTTACCACGTGCCAGCTGGGGTCACAGCCTGGAGCAAATCTCCCACCGGTGTCTGAGGGACCAGCAGGTCCTGCAGCTCCTCCTTCTCCTTGTGGCCGTCCACGCTGGCTCAGGCCACGTGAGAGATGTCTGGAATGCTCATCCCTGTGTGCCACCCCATGCCTGCTCGCGCGGGGGGACGCAGATCCTTGCAGGACACCTTGTGAAGAGTCACCTGGAGCCCGGCAGCTCCTGGTGAATCCCATGCAACAACATCACTGCCAATAAGCCCTTACTCCCACCGGATCCCAGCAGATAGCTTTGGCACAGCAAGCTTTTCTAGCGGGCACTGGCCTGGCATTGCTACCTGGAGCCTTCAAAGAAGTAAGCTGGGATGGGAAGATCCTCCCTCTTCAGTTACCAGACGCAACAGAAGTTTTTGCCCATCCAAATATCGCAGAAGTCTATGGAGAGAGTCTGAAAAAGGATGCTGGCATGGGAATACACCTTTTTAACAGCAGGCTTAAATGGCTGTTGTATTTTTCCTTGGGCAATACGAATCAGAGCTCTCTGTCTACACATGGATATGCTCCCAACAACCTTTGTGGTTGCCTTTTTTTAAAAAAAACTTGCCTTTTAGCAAGTTGCTAAATTATGCTAGTGGTTTACTGCTCCAGATGTCTACTGTGGTGGCAGGGGACCACGGGTCTACTCTTTCCATGGGGCTTCTTTCTCCTGGTCTTGTGCTCTCCAGGCTTGTGTGGGAGGGAGTGGAGTGGGGATTCCAGGGAAGGGAGAGCTCCCAGCTGGGCAGTTGGGGCTGTTGGGTTCTTCTGAAACAACGCAAGGCACGCTCATAGTGGGTTGGAAGGTCCGATCCTCCTTATTTTGTATGAATAATAATTTTTGATGTTAAATACATGTATTTAACAGTGCAGTCACTGTTCAGATACTATTTTGCCGTGCACAGCCGTAGTCTGGAACCTGACGCTGCAAATCTGACGGCTGTAAATATGCCATGAATTTTGAAGGGAGTTGTCTAGCTATAAGGAATGTGGTCCTTCCATTACCAGTTATGTCAGCTGACAGCTGTACTCACAACTAAGCCCAGAACAATAAACCAGCACCTAATTATTAGAGGGAGTCAGGCACAGCAGGAGACCTGCTTTGACATTTGCCCATTTATGACTTAAATATTATGGCCACCCAGCAGTGGGAGAGAAGCAATACAACCTTTTGACATAAAAAGCACCTATTATCTAGTTTTCCTTTTGTATAAGCAAAATAATGTTCTCGATACACACTGCAGCTCTTTTAATGAAAAAGTCAGAGGAAAGAAATTCGCTGAAAAATGAGATGCCAAATGCAAATGTTTCTGTCCTCAGCATACAGAAATCATAGGCTTGAGGAACGGCAGTAGCCTCAAGAACTATGTTCACTTTTCTGTAAACATGAATATTTCGGCTTGGAATTCTTAGTTTAATTTACTAGTGGCATAGATTTAGCATAACAGAAATAGAGCGTTCCTTGTGCTCCTGTGTTCCGGAGCCCTCTTTCAAGGCTGAATGATAACTTCTCATCTCTGTACTAACACTTCACATGTTTACACAAACCCAGCTGCTTCCCATAAATTGTTTGTGGATCATAAATTCAGTCTTCCTTACATCCCACATTAGACCTTGTTCATGACCGGTAGCCTAAGAATGGACCAAAACAAAAAAATCCTGAACATAAATAGCAAGTAGTTGACCATTATCACCCTTTGGGTAAGCCAGGCAAAGAGAGGGACAAAAATTAGGACAAAATTAGGACTAAACGGACTGTTGTCACCTCTGAAATCACTGGTTCTCTACCCTGGTCTGTAGTAAACCGAGTTCTATCATTCCTTAATATTAGAATTTTAAAATGCTTTGAAATGCTGATGATAAATGCAAACTCACTCTTTTTTGGTTTTGTTTTTGATTCAGGAGTTTTCCAAGTTGTTTTTGAGCTTTATACGATATTTCACTTAACACCTTGCCTAGCTGATGAGATTTCGCTGCTGTATCAGTGCTATCGCAGTGGTACATGCCCAGGGTAGACACAGTATGTCAGTCAAGCATCATTTACAACTAAAGACAGGGACTTAAGAGTTGGTGTTACTGATGTACCTCTATATTAAGGATTATAATTATGTAACGTGCTTAATTTAGTTAGGCAAATTTCTCTTATATAGATAGGAATTCACTACAGCTTTGCACTTGTAGCCCATTGCAATATTGACTTTTTACAATTCTGGAAAAAAGGCCAAATCTTGTGTGCCATACTCCAATGAGATGTCTCATTGAGTGAGAAAGTAGAGCAGCATTTGGTCCAAAATCCGACATATTTCAAAACAATCTGCTGTTCTGTGTTCCTCTCACATGTCTTTGGAATTCTTTTAATTCAAAATTCTTTTGGCTTCTTCAGCTTCAGCACAAGTTAATCCTATAATAGAACAACATTCATTAAAACTAAGAAAATGTTAGTTACACTGCAGCTGTAATTAAAACCAGTCCTTGATGTTGTAAGAGCTGTACACTATTTTCAAGATATAATTGATACCCATGATGATTTATTCAATCTATGCACACATTTTGCTAAATCTTTTAAACACTTTACATTTTCTTTTTAGGGAACAGATCATTAAAATGAAGTGATTTCTGCAGTTTAGATTATACACATTTTATGGTCAACTTCATTTCAAGTTCTATTATGTAGCATATTAAATGTCTCTTGATTCTGTTTAAGCGTTGGTTTGAGTTGATATAAGCTGTATAGTTCTTAAGTGCCATTGATCGCCTCCACAGAACAATAGTCTATCCCTTGGATGTCCTACATTTGTAAAATAAATCAGTGCATTTCAGCTATTTTTGGTTTCTAGTCAGTACAGCATTTGTAACATTAATGTTTTTGATCTGTCATATCAGTTGTAAAAGAAAACAAGTATGAAGTCTCCTTCATGATTTGCTTTCAAAATGTAATTGAATTCTACAGCTAACTGCATTAATCATGGTTGGTTATTTAATAGAAGTTTGCAAATTTGTGAAGTACTTTTTGAACTTGAAGTTACCATTCTGTTTTTCTTAAGAATGATTATTTACAGCCAGTTTGGATGGGACTACCAAAGCAGTGGGGTTTTATCTTCAAACTAGAGAGAAGTGGGTCATCCGGTCTCTTGATTTCTGTAGCATTTGTCTGACATGCTGTCCCTGGAGAATCCAAGTCAGATCAGAACTCACAATTCTTGCTGAAATGAATATATTAGTTAAAGTTTGCTTTCATAGGGTATTTTGCAATATCTCTGCATGCAGGCACCTCCTTTGGTATTTTTCCTGTGCATAAATGGTGCTACTGTAAAATCTTCAAGTTTAGACAAAGTACTTTCTTATTATTTGTATTTCAGCACACAAGGAGGATCTTCTGCTTCTGAATCCAGACTCATCTTTCCCCCCTTGCTGACTCCGCTTACGTGCCGGAGATGTCACTACTTCTGTGGTCTTTCCCAGATGGAAAATTCCCTCCTGAGTTAAGATTTAGATGCAGAGAGGAAGTATAAACTGAAGGAACTGAGGAAAGGAATAGCAGCTTCATTTTGGGTGAAAAAAAGGCTGAGACATACCTATCTCTGACATCAAGTGGAGATTAAACAGAAAAGGCAACACGAAATAGAGATGAAATAATTTTCTCACAGAGTGCTCTCTCAGCATAAAGGAATTTAAAGGAAATTACGTCTGCGGGATTCTGTAGAACAGTGGCAGAGCTGTGCAGCTGTGGCAGAAAAAAGCAGCAGCAGGTTCAGAGCAAATTTTGGTCGGTCCATGACCTGTATGGAGACAGCCTCTTCTTGATTTGAAGAATCTGGTGGGTTCATGTTCCGATCTAACAAACTCTTTCATGAGAAGATAAAGATTGTATTTGGAGAAAAAACTCATAGAAGCTCAGTGAGAAGATACTTTGGGTGGTTTCCCTCTCATTTTTTCTCCTCACAAATTTCTGGTGGTCTAAGCAGTGATTCAGTCCTGAGGAAACCGAGAGAGGTGACTTTCCATGTAACCTACAAACATCCTTGTTCTGGTCCCATCTGTGCTTTGTCTGTGTTAGCACAACTGGTGGCTCTTCTTTTGTTTGCCTTGCCGTGGAGCCAAAGGAAATAGTCACTCTTATCTAAGACAGTGCCATGGAGCAAAAGGAAAAAGAAACATTTCAGTAACCAGAATAATGGTCAAAGATATGCAGGTTGATCAGTGTGGTGGAGATCTCCAAAACTGTGGAAGGATAGGTCTGCAAAATCATCAGCTTCAGCTCTGTCTTTCTAATAATGGAACTATTTATTACTAGAAAATGCATTTTAATCTCTTGCATCAGTATTAATTTTATTCAAAGAAAGAGAACTTGCTCAACCAGCGTATAAACGTGGGTAGGAATGATGATCATTTCCAAAAATATGACTGTATTGTCGGTTTTCCAGGACCTGAGTCCCCTAGTGCCAAAAATGTGTATTGCTGTTTGCCTGTGGCCATAATTCTTTATGTATGAGAAGGTAATAGATTGTGCTTCTAAGAGGAAAAAATGAAACAATATTAAATGATTCTGCATCTTAATTAAAAACATAATTATTGAGGGAACTTGCATACGACTGGATTGAGAATCCAGATTGTCTGAGAAGAAAAGTTCCTGGATGCTTCGTGTGTCCTACCCTCCGTTCAGACGTCAGGTCCTCACGGAGCAGCAATGGTACTGCACTGGAACCTGTGCCAGGTTACAGCAATAATTGCAAGCCCCCCAGGATCCGAGCTCAGAAATTTTTGTATGTTCTCAGGAGACAAAGATGAGTGATCATCAAAGGCAGAGGAACACAGCATGACTGTCATAAGCCTGAAGTTACAACTTAGACATGCAATAGAAAATATCATTGGTACCTCTCCAGTGCATAGCCTGTAGTAATTAAAAACTTGATCCCTGCTGTTTTATCATCTCATTAGCAATGGGGGCACAAGACTTTTATCCTTGTTTGTCAGGAATCAAACATACCAGAGGAACTCTGATTATAAATTGATGAAAGTAAAGTTAAACTTTTAAATAAGAGCAGTTTCAGTTCACAATGTTTTTAAAGCTGATTAAAGAGATCCCGTTTCAGTAAAAAATAATACCTAAGTCCAGCTCACATAGTAGAGGTCATCACTAGGAACAGCATGTGAAATAGCATTTGAAAAAGTGCATGTACTTGTAAAATATACTGGTTGAGAAGTAAATGCAAAGCCTTTCTGATAGTTTTGATACAACAGGTTTCAAACTTCTGATGAATTTGAACACTTCAAATATTTCAAAAATCTCAAGTTTGTGATGAGTTTCATTGCACGAAGTTGTCAGACAGAGAGGTATTATTACCATGTCAGTGAATACACCGTGGTATTTTATTTCTATTAATGACAAATTCCATTAGTAACAGTAGTAGTGGCTTCCCCTCAAATACCTTGCCAACAAGCAGTTCAGCATTTGTTTCAACAATTAGGATTACAGTATAATTGAAAGCTTCTTGAAATCAATGCAAAAGATCCTATTTACTCTTGGAGGGTTTGGATCAGTCCCTACAAGAAGAATCCTTCAAGTAGTTCCAGAATGGTTCCAGGTTTCCAGAAAAATTGTCACTTTATTGCATTTTAATAAATCTCTGACCTGAGCGGCGGTACCAGCATTGAACTGGGCAGAGGCAAATTTGGTGGGAGAGAACTGACAGTAACATTCATTTCTTTTGTTTGATACCATCTGAAACCACATTTTTCCACCTTTTTTTTTCTCCCATGAACCTCTGTTTCTCCTTCCCTTTCTTCTTCTTCTTCTTAAGATCTATGACTTTCCTGTTGGAGGTCTGACAGGCTAACGTACCTGAACCACTGTGCTGATTTTATTAACAAGTTTTTTATCCCAATGAAAAAGATGGACTTATGTCTTTTCATAGTGAGTAGGAAGCCACCCTTGATGTTTTGGGTCATTATAAGAAAGGCTATCATTCATTATTTCAGAGCAATGGTGAATCAAAAGTAAAGAATCTGAATAATTTTTTTCTTCCAACCTGGCAAAAGACAAGTCCTTTAAGCCAAGAAGACTAATCAGGAACTCAAGGACCTTTTTCAAGTGAAAAAGGCAAGCAATGAGAAACAAAGCAAAAATGATGATATGGTAGCTCATTATTTTACTGTGATTACTTTACGAGAAATAAAGTTATCAGATTCAGCAGAATTCATTATGTCTGCGCAAATGATCCATCAAAGACAGAAGAGAATTACACGTTGAACTGGCTTCTTTCACACAAAATTGCAGCTTTAAAATACTGTTTTTACAGCAGATAAGTGAGATGGTTGCTTAAACAATCTCTCATCAGAGTAAAAACTCAGAATTATTCCAAATGAAAAACAAACAACTAGATAGGCTATTTTCTAAAAAGTTACAATGAAAGATTTATTTTTCAAGATGGAAAAAAATATACTTTAAATTTTGACCATTAATTAAATTTAAATGAATGAAACAGAGAAGGGACAGAAAGGAAATCTATTTCATAACTGTGCCTAAGTGGCTTCCGTAACTCACTGTCACTGTACAGACTGGGGAGGGAAGAACTTAATGGGACTCTATGAAGAAATAGATACTTCACAAAAAGTTTTGTGACATTATGATAGCTATTTTTTAAAACTCCAGTTTTTGAAGAGATTTAAAACTTTATACTTCAGGGCACAAGTCAGTCTCAAACTGTAGTAGCTTGGGGAGAAATCCTTCCCCACCAGCAGGTTACCCCTGGGTTACTCACGGAAGAATTCCTTTCCCCTCCCTATGCAGCATCTGTTACTAGCTTTTCTCAAAGCCAGGATCCTGGGCTAACTATACCACTAGTCTGATCAAGTATGGAATTTTGACTATGCGTCTAAATGAAAACAGAAAGCAAAGGAAAAAAAAATTTTGAGCAGTGGGATATTCTTGCTCTGCGGGCGTGTCTAGTCAGAATTGTGTAGCTCCCAAATGGACAAAGGAGTAAGAGGAAACACATTACCAAAAAAATATATATCTATTTACACTGATCCTGAAAACACAGTTAAGAACATATGTTAAAAGCTTGAAGACAATGAGCCTAGATAGTTGGATAGATAATAATATAGGTCTGAGATTTCTATTACAGATTTCTATTTCTATTATTTTTATTATTTTGGCAGAAGCCAAAATAATCTTTCTAAAATCTTAACTATCTGGATACAGATATTTTCCTGTGGTGCATGGCCAATCTGAAATCTGCATGATTTCTTCTTAGCACAATTTAACATTATTCTTAATGTAATACAAATGACACTGTTCTTACACTATACAACCTCCCAAACAGAAAATACTTTATTTTCTACCTACACACATCCAAGACCTTCTCACTTTTTTATGATCTAAGGTATGAATTATTTTTCATAATACTGCTAATAATCTGCACAGAATTCTAATATTGAATCTTGGTAGCCTTCATTTTCAGATTAAAGAGAGATAGTGGAGAAAAAAAGCAAATGAGGGTCTTCCACCAAGTCACTTTGGATCCTCAAACTGAAAACACAGATACTTCAGACTAAGTTAACCCACATGGACCAGCATGGCATTTCCAGAAGCTCCTGTTTTCAGCCTCAAACCCTTTAAATTAACAACAGTTGAGGAATGCATCATGGTATGTATTCCACAACTAAGGAAAGAGAACGGTCTGACAAGATTGCCATTCAGTTCTACGTTTAACCTTTTATGGTGTTCAGTATTAGCGGGAATGATTCATTACCCTGGGCTGGGTCTCAGGTCTATGCGAGAGGGACACTGTTAGAAGAAGCAATAGGAAGCCTGTTTATTCACGTATGTCATTTTTTTCAGGGTGGCTAGCAATCTTCATATTAGGCTGATTGCTTTGCTTCATTACCTTTCCATTTGTTAAGGGTTTCTTAAACATGCATCTACGAAACGTGTGTTAAGGGTTTCTTAAAATATTAAAAGATAAACTATTTCTACTTCTTCCATCCCTTTCTTTAATCCATTTAATCCATTAACCATATCCAAAGACAGCTATGAAGAAAAGCTGCCTTTTCTATGCCCGTTCTGTGTTCAGGACGATGTGCTTCTGTAAGCAAATTCGAACACAGGCTGGTCAAATGAAAGGAGAGCACAAAAAAGGGACATCAGCTGAATAGTCCGGGTCCTATCTGAGAGGACAGAAGAAAAAGCCTAAGAGAGAAGGATAAAAGAATTAATTCTCAAATCTTTAGTCTTTTTCTCCCCATCAGTTTTGCTGGAAGTTGCACGATACATGGGTTATTATTTAGTCATTAGAAGTCCTTCCACTTCTAAAGGAAGCCTGTTTCCTCCCAGTCTCCACTGGAAAGCTTGCACTCCGGGAGAGCAGGGAAATGGATCTTCTGCAGAAGGCATGGAGCAACAGGTTCTGAGAGCAAATAACCTTGAAGCACTACAGCAAGTGGCTGGCTTCCATGGAGCTTTCAGAAACACAAAATCACCGCCAAGTTTACCAAAGTCAGCACAGGAGCACAGTTGGACCGACATCCTTTCCAGCACCTGACAAATGGGAGGTGGAACCACTCTCAGCACAGGCAGTAAAAAGCAGCGCTACTGCAAGGTGAAGCTGTGCTTCTTAGCATCACAGTCTTTGAAATTATTTTTATGAGTACTGTGCACTTTCCTGTCCGTTTGTCCAAATTTTCCATCCAAGGAGAGTTAGGAATTTTGCAAGTAGCAGCTACTGCCGTCACCCTTTGACTTCAGGCTGGATAACGTTCTCCGTGCCAGCACTGATCTCCACTGTATGCTTTTCTTATCTTGAGACTGAGGTTAGCGCACGTGGGAAAACACGCAGAGTTTCCATTAAATTAGTAAAACTAATTGTTTACTCAGGCAACATTCAGTGTACGGGCAGGAGAAGGGGTCCATTAGAGTGATTCTCTGAGTCGGTGTGAATTGTGGCAGTTCAATGGAAATAAATGACAGCAGTTTGCATCTGCTGAATATCTGGCCTTCTGTATTTAGCCATTAATGTCTGTACTGGTGGAGTTTTAAAAAAATTTAAACAGTACTATTTGTATTACAAGCCAAAATGCTCTATGACCACCATTTCAATAGGATTTTTTTAGGATATATAGCTATAGAAATATGTTTTTTTTCCAAGAGACATAAATGATTGATCACCTCAGCAAATCCATTCATTTTTAGTGACAATAAAAACAAGTTATAATTAAATATTGTTAGTGCAAAAGCATTCATCTGGCTAATTCAAGTTTGTGGGGATATACCACGTGTCTGCATTCAACCCCAAGCCATTCAGAAGTGAACCTATTTAAATCAAGCTCCTAACACAGTACTTCCTCCTACTTGAAAGGGATTCTAGTTCAATGGTGCTCCATTACTGGACAGGATACATGTTATATGCAACTTTACAAGTAACAAATCATGAATTCTTTAAAGAAAAAACTTGTACAGAGCTTGTACACCTTTGAAATCCCAGTAATGCCAGCCCCGTATATCATTACTGCTTACACAGAATAACAGGTTTGCGTATACAATAGTTTTTCCCTGTGGTTGCATGCATCTGAGTTACTTGTCCATGGCTCCCTTTTTTGTGCAACCTAATTCCTTCCCGTGGATTCGTTTTCCAAAAGGACCATCCAGTGAAAAGGAATATCATAATGGCCTTGGAGTGAATTTACTTTGCAGAAAGGTAGTAATTGCAACACTGCAATGGGGATTTGCAATAAAGAAATCAAAACATTCCCTCCAAGAATTAGAAGAACTTTCTAATTCCCTGTTCTACCAAGATGCGACTGGATAAATAATAGAAAAAGCAAGTTCCACTTCCAAACTGAACACAATATAACGATAATACTACGTTCCCCAATCTGCCACAAGTACATCTGAATTGAGGTGGTGTGTGTCAGGTAATTCAGAGTATTCTGAAACTACATGTCCAATGTTCTTGCTTGTGTTTGTAGGACTAACAGTGTACTTACTAGGCCCTTGCCATGAATATAGTGTAAAATCCTTGTGCCTAACTCTCAGGTGTTGAACACCCACAGCTACACTTGACTTTAGTCACTTGACTTGACTACACTTGAAATTGCAATGGTCTACAGCCTTGGAATTTAGTTTCTCACTCAGTACATTAGGCAAAAAATTCAAAGTGCAGAAAACAGCTTGTCCTTAATCACATCATCCTTTGGTCTGAACAAAACTAAGGTAACAAAGATCTCAAGGGTCTTAAAAAAGAAAATATAGAGAAAATGATTACTGGAGTGACATACTCAATTGTATCGCGTAAGTACAATCTCATTACTGCGAAATACATTGTACTCTGCCTATAGTGATTACATCTTCTGATCTGTAGCTGAATAGGGGAACAGGAAAATGTTATTTCTATCCTGAATGGTGGATTCTTCCCCGGTAGTCTTCTGCATTGCTATTTTGATTGTACAAGCTTCAAAGAGCAACTGCACGTGGATGTGAGAGACCACTGCTTATATTCTCCATCTGCTCCAAGACCCTTTTCTTTCAAATAGTGCATTTGGCTAAAAGAAATAAATTGAAGCTCACAGCAGTGTTTCTGAAGTATACTTAACTTGAAATTCATTATTTAGCCATACCATAATCTAAGAAAAAAATTGATAATTCAAATACTAAGGAAAGACGAAGCAAATACTGCTTCTGCTTGCTCTGAGATTCAGAATGCTACGGGTTTCTTACCAGACTACCACATGCACCACGCGAGATCCTGTGTGAGAGAGCCTGGCGCTGGCGATACCAGGCATACTTACAGTCCAGTTACTATGGGTACGGCAACGGGAGACCGCAGAAGCCAAGAATATTACAAAGACCCTTGTCAAGATGTCTAATACTCACAAAGAGCTACAGCCAAGAATAGCATATGCCTGCTCCTCACTATGCACAGCCCCCTGAACAGATAGGCAGCTGCACTGATGGCATGTGCTCCTGCCCGAGGGCATAAACTAGGAGGACAAAAGAATTCAGAGTCTTGAAGACCATGGAGATACCTGTTAGAGTCTGAGAACCAACATGTTTCCAGGGTTTTCAGGCTTCTAAGCCATTTTGTTTCCACCAAAACTGCAGGAGGAAGCAGGAAAAGGGTGCACACATCAAACCATGCAAAATCTCCGTTTATTCTTGATAAGCATTCGCATTGTGATGAGCGCTGCATTTGGCTTTTCCCTTGGGGCATCAACAACAAAGCCGCATTGGCCCATCTTAAACTGGGAATTTCAGAGCTGCCTACAGCATTTGCGGGCCTGCTGAGCTCTCCCTAAAACCCATGGATGGTTTTTTGAGAGGATTGCTCCCGGAATTGGTTTTTTCCTTTCACTACCCGACAAGTGGTCCAGATTAAGGCTTGAGTGCTTCCTGCAACTATGGAATGCCTGCAAAAATAAAACACATCTCAAACAGGGTGAGTATTAGGTCAAGTCTATCTGCTGTAACAACTGTCTGAGCTGAGTTTAGAACAAAATCTGGAGTACAGATCTCTGTCTATAAACAAACTATAAACATTGCCACGGAGAAACTAAAGTCGTCTCTTAAAATCATATATGTACTAGCAACGTATAAATCAGGCCTACTATATAGCAGGTCAAACAAACAGCTATTATTACCTTTTCCCTTTTTTTGGCACTGCTCTTATTTAAAATATGTCTTTCTCTTCTGAGATGAGGAGAAACACTTCATTCCCAGGCACAGAAGGAGAACTTCAGAGATAAATATGTTTCTGACTCACCCAAATCAAAGCTGACCCTGTGGTTGAAGTTGATGATAAAAAAAAAAAAAAAAAGAAAGAAAAAGAAAACTTCCCCTTCACTATAAGCGGAAAAGAAACTTCAGCAAAGATAGTGTAAAAAAAGAAAGAAAAAGATTGCTCACCCCCAACCAGCTCTTTTAGGATCTTATCATTAATATAACATTTAACAGACAGCCGTCTGAAGCGTGAACCAGCCGTTCCCCCTCTTGAAAAGTCTTTTTGCTTAGCCAAGCTTAAAAAACCTTCTTTTCAAGATAAACATTACACAAAGTGAAGCATAAATTCAGTAAAAAGTCACAAAGACGCAGCATGCATGCAGACTATATAGGATGTTAAAATACAATCTTTACTTATGCTTATGTCCATGACTCATGCCCAAGGCCTGATCCAAAGTCTGTTGAGGGCAAGCGAGTGCACCAGCTCTCCGTCTGCAAGAGGAAAGGTTGTGCGGGCAAAAAATCAGAATAACATCCCTGCTGATGGGATCGCACAGCCAGGTGATGTTCTTGTTTATACATCCCTCCTCAGGTTCTGGCAGAGCCACTTCCATAGAATGTATTCCCTGTCCTGTCCAACTGGAAACCCCACCAGAAAATTTGGGAAATGGAGAAAATTCTTTCTTCAGGGAAGGAATCCCTTTTGCTATGTAGGAGACATTCTACCCAAACCCAAATGCAATTGATACGGCTGCTCAATGAAATAATTGCATTTTGGATTGTTTGCATTAGTCTCTATTATTTATTGCACACACAGACAAATAAGTTAAAATTATTCAGGTCAAACTTGAGCACATAAAAATAAGAAAATGCCAGGAGTTGGGATGCTTATGGAGCAGTATTAGCTTCCTGCTGTTTTTACGTTATGGCAGAGTTCTTAATTACATCATTACTTTTTTTCCCCAGCGAACCCATGCCTCGTTCAGCACACAGAGATGGATTGGTGCTGTTGAATGCTCCCCTTTATCTCCACTGTTTGGTGTCTACCCCCTGCCTTATGTAGAATACACTAACTGGCTTTGAGACAGAATTATTAATTTCCTAACGAACCTTTCTGTAACATCTATCACTGAAGTATCGGTATTTTAAAAACATAACTTACGCTTACAGGCTCTGTGAAGACAAGTGACGATAGGATTGCCACTTTGTTTGCCAGAATTTTTTAACACAAAACCATAACAAATTTATCCTGCATTTTACTCCCAGAAACGACGGAGGCAGCAGCTGCGCTCACACGTTCCAGGACAAACAGATACAGTTTGGTAGAACTATGAGCAACTGAAAGGTGTCTCGTAACAGGGAGCGCTGGGCAACCTGCCTCACAATCAGTGCAACTGGCTCCGTTTGCTATTTTGTGCAGGAAATGTATGCTTCCTCTCAAAAAAAGCCAAAAAGGATAATGGTCATGCCCTTTCCTCCTGCCCCAAAGAATTTATGGGCTAACTCAGACAAATAAAATACAGTTTATTAGAAGTCGGGGAGACATTATTCATCATAGCAACAGTATAATAGACTTTCCCTAAAAAGGGTTTTAAAGAAGGAATTTAAGATATCTGTCATATTTGGCGTATGCAAGAAAGTATATACGCCTTATGCAAACACTGTTGGATTAAATGTAAGTTTTTTGATGAATGTTGAATCTGGCCCAGAGGGAATAGTTAGAAGAGATAATGGATGCGAGCATAACGGGGAGATGTTGAGTGAAATACACTGTGGGGAAAGTAGCCAAATTTATTTGCAGTTGTTATGCATTAATAGCCTGGCGTAGGTAGAAAAAGAACTTCGCAGGGACAAATGGGATATATCTGCTTTATTCTATCATATGGGTTTGAAAGGGCAGATCCAGTAGTGCTGCCTTAGGGCAACGAGTGACAACAGATCAAATAAAATACATACTTCCAATTACCCTATGTTTGTGTAGTTTATATTTTAAAAATATCTACTCCCTTTGTATGCAGAACATTTCCATAAACTGCACTGAAATTCTCACCTGGTACTTTCTTATCCCATTTTATAGCCAAGAGAGTTACGGCAGGCAAGCAGAACTCCGGAGCCCAGTGCCCGTATGTTAGAGGTTGGCACCGCACCGTCGCTAGCCAGACCCGGCTCTGGAAGTGGGCAGGGATAAAACACTTTCAGCTACTATAGGACTGGCCATTTGCAAATTTTGACTCCAAGGTTTGGCTTTTCGCTTGGTCTGTGTCGATGCACGCGTGGGTCTCTTTGCCTTCCCTGTGCACGGCCAGTGACCCAGGTGCCACGCGGGCAGGTGGAGCCGAGCTCCTACCACTGCCGGTGCCCCGCACCAGGAGGGGAATTGCATCTGCTTCCAGTGTCCCGACCTGCCGTCACCGCTCACGCACGCAGTGTCTGGCACAGCAGCTGTCTTCTGCGGGTGTAGGAAGGTTCCTTGGGCCTTCCAATTCCTCTGCCCAAGACGAGCTGCACGAAAACCCAGGGAATCGAGGTGCTCAACCCCCCCAGAGGCCTCACTTTGCACGGTCACTCCTGTAATTCCTCACTATCCACTTAAGGAAAAAGGCTAAGGCTGACTGTGATGGAGACTGAGCTATGCCTATATCTGAAAAAGAGAGCAAAATACAGTGATACAAAATACAAAATACAGTGATAATACAAAATACAACATTGAAAATGCTCCCTTTGCCACACACGCGCAGCACACAGCATGGTTTCACATGAGCCTGCGCCGCCCGACCCGGCCAAGCGCATGAAACCATCAGCACATCGTCAAACCGTCACCAGCACTTCCCGCCGTCCTTCCCTCTGCTTCCCGCTATTTACCCTTTGCCAGGCAGCGGCAACCACAATCTGCAGCTTAACAGCTTGCACTACACGGGAGAGAAACCCCCGCACAAAGAACTGTAACCACAAAATGATGTCACTCGGTAGCAATTAGCTTTGCTTTCACTATACGCAGACTGCGGGGCTGGGGACGAATTAAAACGGAGCAGCAAATGGTGCGGGGAAGCAGGTGAGGGACCTTGTGGCTTACGGGGGATCTATTACTTCTCTTGGGATGGATTAAGTCCATATTTCACCGAAGCCATTGCAAGTCCAAACACTGGCGTACAGGGGAAACTGGTGATTTGTATCTGGTCTGAAACCACAGAACAAACAGAGCAACGCCACAGACTTTTGTCCTCATGCAGTGAGTGACGACATTTTTTTGAACAGCTATTACATGTCTGAAAATTGACATATTACTGGTAGCAGCACAAAAGCCACCCTCTTTCAATAGCTGTTACTCAGCAATCAGTGTCCAACCCTTAATGTTTTCTTTTGTCGGAAAAAAAAAATCACAAAAACTAAAGTAAACCACAATCTGGTTCTGTGCCAACAATATTAACCAGCTTCTTTTAGAGCCTTTGAAGTTAGCAGGGGGCATCCAATCTTGTGGTGCAAGTAAAGAATGATACTTTAAGCGATTCCTTTTCATCCCTTTAACTTAATGAAAGATTAATAGCCTTGTTATTTTTGTTTCTGCTTTATTTTTTATAGTCGAACGGGGGGAGGGGTGGTGGAGGGGGAGAATTTTTGGCACTTGTTGAAACTGAAATGCTGCCTATAATGATTTTATGGATCAGTGAAGCACTGAGTTGTTTGGGTGTTGGGGTTTTTTTTTCCCCGTCTGTGAATCCTGTTTAACAATGCAAGGCACAAACAAAGTTACGTACTGCAAGTCCCAAAAAATAGCCATGCATATACTTTTGGGAAGTAGGTGGAAGAAGGTGGAAGGAAGCTTTGAGACTGCACAGACCTAAAAGAAAAAGAAGAGAGGGGGGGCTTAGCAAATCTTTTCAGTCAAAGAGCTGCGGATTAGTTATAAAAATTCCTAGCTGAAGAAAGCAGCTTTATGTCGCTGCTGGCTGTGAAGATACAATGTGGGTTTTATAACCCCCATTTATTTATATATTTCTAACTGAAGCCAAGAAGGCGTCATTCCTGGCTTGTCTTTGCCATTCGGGGCGTAGGAGATAGGTAGCTTTTATTTTGTCTTTCTGTTGTCATTGCATATCCCTTTTGGGGGGCGAAGGGGGCCCGTATATCTCCCGAAAATATTATTGCAGCCATCTATTTCCCCTGCTTCTGTACTCATGTTTTCTGGGTTAGGTTGTGTAATTACCGTGTGTGCAACCCCTATCAAACCGCGTGAAGCCCAGGAGGAGCGTGGGGTGATACCGTGTCACCCGCAGGAGCATGGCTTTGCCCGCTGAGGATGCGGCCACACACCTCCCCTGAGCTGGCACAGCAATTGTACAGGGAATTGTAGTTGCTATTTTTAGTATTCTAGCTCAGATGTTGGCCCATGACAGTTGAACGAGATACCTGACAGCGCTCTAAATAAACCCTTGATAATCACTGCTTACAATGTGTTTATTAACTTTGGATCTTGTGTTCAAAAGCGCTTTGCACCTAATAAACCCAGGGCAGAGTCTGCACATTCGCTCCCACTTAAGCAAACCAGAAGAATATGTATTTTTACTTTCATTTGATGAAAGCAAAGTCATTAATGCTTCACTTCCACCACCAAGGGCGAGGCAGCTCTACCCTGAATAGACCTTTAGTATAATGTATTTATATATTTTTGCATAATATAAATTATGGTAATATAATTATAGTATAACATATTTATGTTTATGATCTATTAGATTATTATATTAAATAAATTGCTTTCTCAGAATCACACAGAGATTTATGATGAAGCTAGGACCCAATTCCACATTTCTTATCTCCTAAGCCAGAGGTTTATCCATTTACCCAGCATAAAGTTTCATTCAGGATTTCACATTAGTATTACAGTTAATGAGATCCCTGCAGCGTCTTATAGCCAATATTTACAACATTGCTAAATTTTGGTTTAATTCTTCAGTGGTCTCTTTTTCCTCAGATATCCTTTTTAAGCCGGTACTAAATTTTGCATCTGATGTCCACTTTAATTCTTCAGGTAATTGAAAAAAAGAGTGAATCAAATACATTATTACAATTACTACAAGCAGTGAGCGAACTCCTTTCATCATAAATTGTCCCTCAGTATCTGACAGAGGAAAAGGATGGGATCCAGCGTTCCGAAGGGGCAGTACTACGCATTGCGAGGAACGTTAGCGAAGAGGCTGCAGAAATGCAGTAGTGGGTATCGTGCAGGACTTAACTAAACTTGCAATCCGAGTTCTTTCCATGAGCGAGCCTTAAGGTTGGCAATTCCACCGAGCCAGCCTACCTCCCTGACATGTACCCGTCCTGACAGGCAGAGTATTACACGCTTTAAAAGTTGTCTTCATCAGAATTCAGAGGAAAGATGGTCCCAATGTACAAAATGAAACACATCACTGCTCTTGATAACTAGTCTGTTTCAAATGAGAAATCACAGTAGTGTAATACTGTAAAAATTAAACAGAATTTTTCTGCTATTATACCAAACAGCCTACTTAATAAATGGATAATGAAAAAGAATAATTTATTACAGCTTGTGAATTTTGACAGTTCTAAAAAGATGTTCTTAGAGTTTCCCCAAAGGGAGAAGAAGGATGTTTCTTCCTTAACACACTGGCGTTAGATGTAATTTCTCTGTCTGTAGAATTTTGCTCCTGCCTGGTACAAGGGATTAGATTTTTTTTTTTTTAATTACATCATAACCTATTTTAAGCAATTATAATCTATGAGTAATAAATCATTTTCGTTCACCTCTCATGGGGAGAGAAAAGATGTGAGAGAGTGTTCCGGAGTTTTAATTTATATCAATGTTTGCATTACTATTAAATTAATTAAATGGGTTCTACAAATGTTCTCTCATGGATCTGCAATAAATTATGGAGCATCTCAACCTAAGACATTTAATTGTCTCTTTTACCAGCTTTTTGTTTTGTTTTGTTTATTTTTTAAACTGGATAGCACAAACAGTTATAAAACACACTGAAAAACTTGAAATACTCTTGGGTACTGCAATATAGGACATAACTTGAATCATTATAAACTTTGCATATCCATTTGAATTGCAGAGATTTGCAAAGACCCAGGTCCTGCCTTGGAAGCAGTATAACGTCTGCAAGTACTGGCCCTGGTATAAGCAGTTCCAAGGGAGATCACTCCTCAAATGAGACACTGACCCTGGCAAAATCAGCTGGGATTTTTCAGCCATACTTTATTCCTAGCATAATTATTATGAAGGTATATCTTTTAAATGGTGAGAGAGAATAACTAAACTAATCAGACATATGAAGGTAGAGCCATGGTTAAACATACGTTAGGGGGAATAAATATTTGAATTTACATTTCACACTTTCTTGTTGGGCTTTTGAAGAAACCTAGAATGCTTGTACAGGGTTTCCATAAGAGCTCCAAAATCTTACTTAGAACACACTGAAGATGATGGGACTCACCTTATCAGACAGATCGTCTTCTGCTTCTGACTACGGCCCAGGACAGATGTTTTCTAGCACATTACAAGAAATCACATGCTGAACAAAACTGGTTGACAGAAGATATCCAACTTCATGCATGTATCATGAAGCAAGCCCTTTTTAAGGTTTTTATTTCAACCTATTTAACGGAATATTAGAGGGTTTTGTTCACTTCATCTTACTCCCTCGAAGTTTTTTGTGTCATTTATGTATCTATTCCAGGGGATAATTCTTCTTGCAGTATAGCAAAGCGGTTTCCTTCCCTTCATTTAATCTTTCCAATAGATTAGATATTCTATTTTGGCTCACCGAACCATGTTATACAAATCTAATATTTTTACATTAGCATTAGGTCAAATGAATCAATGAACGTATTTTAAGGAGTGAAACTTAGCACTTAAGTCTTCATACTTAAAAAAAAAAAAAAGACTCATCCTGTTTATGTCAATTTTTACCCTTTGAAATGATTGATCTTTGAGTAAGGAACAATTTGACAGAGAATAAAACTGCTAACCTTGGAAATATTTTAGTTCCATTTGCAGTCTCTGTCCGAAACATTCTGTTTCTTCAGTTTCCAGAACTGCTTTGCACCCAACTGTAGTCACTGTGTAACATGATTACTTTTGAATAGCTAAACAGTTTCTCTTCAAGTCTTCCTTAGCATATGACTTTATTGAAGGTTTTACTTTCCTTGCTTATTGGATTTTCTTTATCTGCCACTGCAACACAAATCTTTATACTGAACATATTTTGTACAGGAAAATAAACTAATTCGATTTTAGAACAACCATTTTAAATGGTCAGTCTGACGTAAAAGAGCTACTTAATCATTATAGAATTTACATGTACGCTAACATAAAGCAAAACCCACTGTAAAGCTCATCACACTTAATTACACCAAAATTCACAATTTTCCATTTCAGTTCTAAGTTTGTAAGTATCAATATGAATTAGAGAAAGTAAAAAAACAAAGAAGTAAAACTGAGAGCAAATGACTGAATTTTCACTGCTTTGCAACAGGACAAATTAGCCCAGGTGGAGTCCAGTGCTGCTGAAGCTAGTCAACTTCAGCACCCAAGCAAATTTTTCAAAATTGCTTTGATATTTCTACCTTATATTTCAGTGTGCAATGTTTTCTGAGTCACTTGAGTGAAAGGCTTCATAGAAAACCCTTAGGAAGACCCAGGTGTTCAAGGAAGCCCTCCTATTAAGGAACTCCTGCAACTGAGACTTAATTAAATATTAGTCCCAATTTTTGCCATGTCGTGCTAGTTTGGGATTTGTACATTGGTATTTATAGGATAAGCACTTAAAAAAAAACGTGTGTTTCAGGGACGAGCAGGGGGGCTACTTGAACCAAAATGAAGCACAGGTTGAAGAGAACTATTTGTCTTATTATGTCCCTGGAATGCAAAGTCAAAGTCTTTATGAAGAAAGGTTCTGAAGAAATACTGCTGCTGAGGCTACGTAGGCAACTGCCCTTCAAAACTGCATTCGTTTCAGAATTTTTCATTCTGTTCTTGATAACTCCTATATAGCCATTCCCTCCCAAATGATCTAAACAAAATTCCTCTGATCCTAGGTAATATTAGCCAACAGAGCCTAAGCAGCTAATGTACTTAATAGCATTATGTGGATCTGTGCAAAACACGATATTTGGATTGTCGAGCTGTTGACAAAAGGCTGATATTGTTCAGGCAACCATGGCCCACATGTCAGGCTTTTGTAGTTCCACTCCATCAGAATAAGCATCTGGGAAAGCTGATAGGGGGAAGTCAATTGCTCCCTCTACACAGATAAATAATTATTATTTCCTGAATTTGAAAATGAAGCAAGTGTATCTTGTTTTGGGATGCATTCACGAACACTGTGGCAAGTAGTGTACCAACACTTGCTCCATGTTGGCCAGAATTTAGGGTCGCATTCAATTTTTAACAGTTAATTCTATAAAACCAAAAGTTTCCTCATCCTGGGAATGAAATACCCACCCGTGTTGATGTGTGATGCACTGTGCGTGTTACGGACCTACTAACCGTTAGGATGAATTTTACCCAACACATGCAATGCACTTAAAAACACACTTGATTTTATTTGAAAATTAAGCATTTGTTTTGCACTTTGCTGAATCGGACCCCAAATGAATAGAGACAGCTTATATTGCAAACCTCTCTCCCGTTCATTCTTAATGCACAAGTGCCATGCACTGTTCTTCCAGCGTCAGGGTGAAGGATGTACTCTTGGATCTACCAGCAAACATCTAGGAATGCAGAGGCCAGAGAACTGGTGGGTTGTGGGTTTTTTTGCTTTTTAGTTCAACCAAACATGGAGCTGCCTTGTAGATATACATTCCCAAAGCTGGCAATGGCATTTGGTTCCATTTCAGTGTCACATTAGTAGGGATATACCTCTTCAGTGGGTTATTTTTTGCTGTCAAATTGAGGGGGGGGAGAGGAGACCTAAGGATTTTGAAGCAAGTAAGCAAGAATATAAGATATCAGAAAAAATAGTGATACCAAGGACATAAGGACGCAGCTATGTAACATATGATTGAATTGGGAGCAGCTGATCCACATCCACGCAGATTCGTGGAGCCATCATGAATGTTCTTAATAATTCAATTCCATCCAGACTGTGTTGTTAGTTCAGCAGAGATTTTACCCCCAGAGCATCTGCAGACTTTGATTTGGATCCAGGGAATTGCTTAACAGCTGGATAATTTTAAAAGCTGAATGGGAATTCTGTGTTATATAATTTTCTCATCTTGATGAATGAGGGAGTTAGACATGTGACTTCAGTTAGCGCTGGTGGAAGCTACCCTTGCATTAAGTCTGTATGGAAAGGAGAAACAACCCTCAAGACCTTGATATGCGCGAGCTTGAGCCTATTATCTATGTATACGCTACAAAGAACAACAGAGTTCAATACTGGAATGAAGTCTCTTGAAATAGTCTAAGATTTTTAAGCACGCATGTAATTTAGGCATCAATAGAATTAAATAGAAGCTGTTTACTGCAGCCAATATAGGTAGCAATATTTAACAAAGCTGCCTTAACTCCCTCTGTTGTTGATTGTTTATTGTTTGAGCTGAAATATTCATTGCTGAGTATCTGGTTATGGCCATTATGTGAGATAAAATGTTTCAATCTGGTATAAGGATGGACTTAGGGAAAAAAGTTGCTTTGCTCAAAAAGTCTGGGGTTTTTTTCTGACAAGCCCATACTACTTCAGGTTTCATGATACAAATTTGAAGCAGGGAGGTATGTTTTTGAAGGAAGGACATCCTTTTTTATCAGGAATACAAATTTGACAGCTCAATGAAAATTTTACTGAGTGCTAATTATTAAAAAACCCAAATATTTAATTTGGAAATTAAGGTCTCCACAGAGCTTATGGATATATTAAATTGTCAAGGAAACCTAGTAGAATTTTTTTTGGATTAATCCCTCCTAGTTAGTAGGAGCACTGCGGTGGCAGGTGCTAGGGATCAACATGGAAACAATCCTTTCTATAACCTCAGTTCTTCTTAGAGGCCTGCCTGAATTCCATGTAACAGGACAGGGGAGAAAAGACCAAATTTGCTAAAGTAATGAGAAATGATGACCTTAATTCTGACACTTTCTAGTATCTGGAGGTTTAACTTTTCAACCAGAACATTCTTTTAATTTATTAGCTTGTTATTATGGGTACGTCTGGTTGGGAAGCTGCATTGCCCAGTAACACGCTCACCTATTGCTTGTTCAGAAGTGGACACGTCCCCGTCAATCTTAACTTCTTTCGAGATTTTGACTAACATTGGTCATTAGAACAGGCTGCCCAGGGAGGTGGTGGAATCGCCGTCCCTGGAGGTATTTAAAAGACAGGTAGACATGGTGCTGAGGGACATGGTTTAGGGGTGGTTTTGGCATGGGTTTATGGTTGGACTCGATGATCTTGAAGGTCTCTTCCAACCCAAGTGATTCTATGATTCTATGATTTAACTTTACTGTGAGATGAGCCATTCTTATAAGATGTTGGCAGCAAATGAGCTTATTTGGAGAGAAAGGCCCTTCTGTGTTCAATCTAAGTTATGAACAAAAGTGAGCGTGTGTTTTTGGAAAGCTCCATCTTTACCACACACAGGCTGTAGCTGTACATTTTAAGTCTCCCAATGTCTCCAGCTCTAACCCACCCATTTGAGATAATCGCCCGTTTGTCACTGTGTCTTTGTCAGAGATAACTGACGCCTCCCCGAGATGAACAAAGTAGTTCCCTACGTGGCTTCAGGCCAATTAGCCAGGAGAGTTTGGGCAGTTGAAACAGGGGGCTGAGGTTACCTGCCTGTAGAATGAGAAGCCCCACAAAACATTGCCACAAAATGGTCGGATACAGCTTACACTACGTAAGATTTTGCATCGGGGATCCCCAAGTTGTCTTGGGGAGCTACTTATGAGGACTATGTATGTCTAGAGGAACGCTTATGACTTGTAGGTCTTGCATGTGACATAAGGGTCTATGAAGAGGACGACTGCGGATATTAATTTACTTGTCTCTAGCACTGAGAGGAAAAACGCTGTGCGTTCCGTATCCTGCCCCGCTGTATAAATTTCTGACATGGGTCTTCAATTAGCACTAATTATGTATTCAAAGGAAGAGTAAGGTTGTTCCTGTTTTTCTAGAGGGGGTGAAAAATCATGTTTCTTTGAGCTTAGCTTTAATATCTCTGCATCCTCATTCTCTATTTCAAAAGCAAAGCTGATGCCATGAGGCACTGCAGGAATTTGGAAAATATGCTTTGCTTTTGAAACAGAAGCTTCAAATCCACTTTAAATCCCATATAAAAGTTAGTCCAAGAAAGTCAATGAGTGGATCATGATCAAAGTCTCTTTATTGAATTTTCTAACAGCTTCCAACAAAATATGTTTTAAAAGGAACTGACTGCATCAAGAGCTTTCCACAAAGCTGAAATGATAACTCTCAGTTCACGATAACTGAGAGAAGTAAGAGATGAAACCTCAGTGCCTACATAGCATATGGGTTGTTCTGTATGAGTTGCCAAACAGTTCTGAATTCCAGAATATTCTGGGGGAAATTTATCATTTCAACTTTCAACAAAGAAATGGAAACATTGCGTTTCTTAAGGACTAGAGCCAACCAAAAATACTCACAATGCATGGTACAGTATTCCAGGAGCACCTTTGACTTACCTCTGCCGTGCTAGCACTTAGCAACGCTTCACTTATGAAGAAATGTACTGGCCCCTATATTTATTGAATCTCATTTCTCATTTTGAACATTTTACATGTAACCCCTCATTGCGTCTTTCCTCCTGCAGAGCAGGACATGGTTAATACAACGTGCGCAGAATGATCAGGGTGGAAGCATCTCACAACTAGTTTGCTCCACAGTGATTGCTCAAGGTCCAAAGCAAGGGAGAATCCAGTGTGGTGCTTCAAGTAGCCAAATGCATAGCTGGTTACTGAGTAACCGATTTTAGTCTAAAATTTTACTGAAAAGCCTTAGGATAAAATACTTCTGTGGTATGTGGACTTTTGGGCCATTCAACATGGTTCTGTACCTTTACAGAACTCTACAGGACTGCTGAAAAAAACCACAAAATAAGTAAAAAGCCCAAATAAAAATTTTCACCTGTTGAATTTTGCTGATTCAAGTCCAATGGTAGCATATTAGTTTCATGCATATCTTTTCAGGACTTGTTAACTACAAAGAACACTGGATTTATTCCTCAAAGTTTCCATGCAGAGAACTATCAGTTTAAATTGGAATTAGGTTCATGAAAGGCTTGTGGAGTCAGATACATTTAGTTTCATAACTGTAGTTTCATGAGGTTTATTTATTTAGTAGGTGACTTGCACGCGGTTGATTATACTGAAGTCTTTTTTGTTGCCTTTGTATTGACACGAGAAGGGGCAAACTTTTTTATTTTACAGACAACTTTGATCCTGTGAGTAACAGGCAAAACACTGTAGTCTGCTAAAGAGGTTGTGCTTATCAGTGAGCCCCGGGAAACAATTCCAAAAACTGCAGTCACAACAGGGCACACAAGCATTGCTAAAGGCACTACAACCTAAACCACCGCAGCAGACAGAGGTTAAAGCAATGGTGTGAAATACAGAGACGTCACTGTAAAATGAGAGATATTTATTTTTACCTGTACAGAAACTGAAAATGGTAATATAAAATAGAGTGAGATGGTTGAGATTGTTCCTTATAAGGTCCCTCCTAAGGTACTGGGTTGAGAAATTCAAGGGCCAGATATGGTTTTCCAGTACCTGGAACCTGGCTGTGGGTCACTCTCTAAAGTGGGGAATGCTCTGCAGCTCCCACTGTGACGTAAATCTGTGAGTTGCCTGTCAAATGTGTTTTCAAGAATTTTTTGTGCTGCAACTATGAACACAAATACTGATACCTTTCTTCATATAGAGTTGTACTCCTCTGAATAATGTTTTTGTAGCATTCAACAGGACTCTTCATAATGCTAACCAATAACAGCAAGGGTGCCAGAATCCAGCCTTTAATCTTTTGCTAACTGAGTCATTGCTGAGGTGAATAATTTACTACGAGGACAGAAAGTTGAGCACTGATAGAAGGAATTTGCTGAATTATGATTTCTGGTTCCTTTCTACAAGCCTCTGCCAATAAAAATTCTAAATGCTGAGTTAGACAAAGTCAGGTTCAATTTATTGTTTCAAGCCTGTTGTGCCCACAGCATTTTCCTGCATTTAAATCCCAATCTAGGAATTGCTCTGCACAATAAACCTTGTAATAAACATTCACAAAAAAATTCCCCTTCAGAAGATATGGCCCAACGTCCGTGAAACTTTCCCTATGTTTAAATCATGTCTGTGGCTTCACAGGGAATTGAAAATACTTCTTGGCTCTTAACTGGGACTTAACATTTCTTGGTGTTTAACAGCAACACCTCCGTTTCTCTCAATGTTACCTATCTGTTCCCTAAAGGTAGCAGGAAACAGATAATTATATTTGTGCAGTGCAGTATTGTGCTGAAATGGAAGATGTTGTGGAAATGTGAAACACCTTTAGCACCAGCTATTTATCTACCAGGCTCGGGTGTAGCTCTGTTGTTTCGTCCGGGACAGTCTGGCCCCCGCTGTACGACACAACACCCAGAGCAAAGGGATGAGAGTTGGCGGGGCAGCTGGACACCAGTGAGGAAGAGAGAACTATGCTGGGGGAGAAAGGCTGGTGAAGGGAAAAAGTTTATGGAAAATTCATGAGAGATTGGTATTGGTGCACCAGCGGGAGAACACGTGCGGGAACAGAGGAAACACAGAGAAAGAGGGAGAGAGCAAGATTGAGGAGTCAGGGATGGTCTTCCAGTATAAATTCCAACCAGTATGGATATTCTTGACCACACTTGAAACAAGTTTTAATTTCAGATTGTTTCAGCAATTGAGTTTATGTCCCATTCAATTTTCTATTGCCCCAAGATTTATATCCCGTCGCGTGTACAATCATCTGTTCCTTGGGCTTTGTAGCTCTAAAAGAATTTGATAGAAAAAATAATGTTTACCTTTAAATCATTTTCCATGTAGCCCTCTTTTCTTCTGTGTATTTTGTGTTACCTTCAATAGTTGAGCGCCCTGCATTTTCAGCTACCACCTCATAGCCCTGACCTATAGCATTCCCCATATTGTATATAACCACAGAGAGGACTCTGATGTTAAATACAAAAGAGAAATAGGAGTGTTGTAAGGTCATATGCTTCTTGCATAAGGGATTTCAAAGGAAGCAATTGTTTAAAGGACTGGAAGATGACAGAAAATAATCTGTGTAATCCAACAATCAAAACCTGTATTCATTAGCACAGGGAACTTTGTTGGGTGCCTCAGAAAATGGAAAGGTGAGTAGTCAAACTGAGAGCAGCTCTTTAATTTCCCACATTTCAAGGCGCAAAGAATAGGCTCTGTGTGTTTGGACTATTGTAGTTTTGACTTTCATATTTCTAAACCTCAGGATTTAGATCTGAATCTTGAAAGTGATTCAGACTTTCGCCAGTTCTCCTGTCCTCAGCTGAAATACAATGTTGAGGTTTTTTGAAATAATTGTGCAGCTATGACCATTCCTTCAATAAGGCATTTTCTACATGAGCAGAATTCTTTGAAGTGTGGAGCCATGAAGATGGTGAGGGCCAAAGGTGAAAGCTGTGCAATAGAAGTTTACATTCCAGTCAGAAAACGGGTTGGAGGGGTGAAGGAATTAGTCTATTGATATTCAGTGCTTTGACCTGCTAACAATAACTGTGGCACAGGGGTTATAACAGCGGCACATCCCTACATTGTGTATCAGTGGAGAGAGACAGACCTTATCTGCTTTAGTTCGCTTCGGAGGAAAAATCAGCAGGGCTTTTGCCATGTGGTCACCAGTTGCCGCTACTGGGGAGAACAGGGGCAAAAATGTTCATAATTCCTCCATCGTTGCATTGGTTCTAATAATAAGTCAGTTACAGATCTGCAATATGACCGGCATTTTTCAAAATGTGATGCTGGGAAAAAGAAAATAAGTTAATAGGGTATTCTGTGCCGGATTTTAAAGGGCATATAGACTGAGGAAAGCAACTCCCCGCTGCTTTTTTCCCCTTTAAAATTAAAAAAAAAAAAAAAAAAAAATCATGTTTTTCACTTTGAAAGTATTTTTTTCTAAAAAATAATCAAAGCAACACCAACAATTTTTTTGACACCAGAGAATACTTTTCCCTTGGTGTACAGCACATTTATAACACAGCTCAGCTAGCCCTGCGGGTAAAATTTTGTGCTGGGGAGCTGCAGTTTTACTAACAGAAACCCAAGGAGATTTAGCCCACGCAGTGGAACAGGCAGTAGCCAGCTGACATTTAGCTAGCCAGGCATGCCGGGCTCTGGCTCTGGTTGCCTCCAACCTCCACCTCCAGCAACCGCTGCCCAAATCTCTGGTTTTGCTTTGTCTTCTGCCGTTCATTGCTACCTCAGCAAGCCCGCCATGTCAGCCAGACGCCAGCATAAGGCGTCTAATAAAATAGTAAAATATTATGTAACAGGAAGCACAAATCAGGGAAGAGTTTAGATTCTGTTTGTTCTTAGGATTACAAAATGTAGGTAACTTGATTACATCACCTAGTTCATTTTTTTTGCCAGGGTAGGACTGTTTTCAGGGTCTGGTCTGGCTTCTTTTTTATGAATTCAGACTGGAAACTTTTTTTTTTCCTCCCCCATATAAAATAAATATTCTACCTTCCCTAATAAACCCTCCTCCTTAGCTGCCAGCCCCCGGAAGTCACGGGCCTGAGATCAAGGGGCCGTCTGGGAGGCCGAAGTGCTGGGTGGTCACCAGCCAGGGCTGCCAGGTGTGGTGGTGACACGCTCCGCCATTTTGTTGAAGGGCCGGCAGGCGGCGGCCACTGCGCCGGAAGAAATGGTCCAGTGAAATGCAAATTATACTCATTCCCAAGGATTTTGAAGCGGAGATGAAAAAGGGCTTTTCACTTGGCAACAGGGTGCCAACGTGTTGGAAAAACGTTTTAGCTCCATTTTAGCTTTAGTGGAAAAACATGGCAGAACTCCCAAGGCACGCTGGGGAGATAAGTCCTAGTATTTCTTAAGAGTAAATAGTGTCCTTTATCTCCAGAAGCTGGTCAGAGAAGAAGCAGTGACTCACAGACCTGGTCACTACTTTATCTATGGAGTCAATCTGTACTTTATTAACATGGTAATCTCCAAATGCCTTAGTTTGCTTCTCAACAAATGTCAGAAAACCCCAGGCCAGAAAACCGCGTTGTGTCTTTTGTTTAACATATTCAAGAAGCAGCTTCATAACGCAGTCTCAAAGGACAAAGACGTCACCTTTAGTTTTATACGTGCTTATTCAGAGGCTGCTTCAGTGAGAAGGAAAGGTGTTTGAGGCAGAATAGCGTTCAGCCTGGCTGGAATTGCAGGTGAGGTGCCAAGCTGGGCAGTGACCACTCCAATCTCTAACGCAAAGCCAACTGCGGTGCCGACTGCCAAGCTACGGTAAAAACCTACTCCCAAGCAAGTAAGAACCAATAACAGGTTTTCATTCCAAATGGAGATTTCAACCCTGCCAGTGTTGACTTGAATCATACATGAAAATAAAGCAAGCCTTACAAGCCCCTCATTAATAATTCCTAAACATAACGCTGAGTGAACTAATACGCTGAGCTAGCGAACTGCGAGCTGTTTGAACGGCTGGTGTGGAGCATTCAGCCCAGCCTGTACAAGCAGTTTTCTTCAGGAGATCATAAACCCAATCATTTCAATAGTCATTTTGATATATCGCCGCGACCGCGTCTCTCTTTGCAGGGCAGCTGACAGAACGGAAGGCAGCTGCAGGTGCCGGTGGCCCTTCAGCATGCCACGCTGCCGGAGCGCTCCTGAAAAATCACAGGCTTTGCCCATCGTGGTATTTTGTTACTTTACCCTGAGGTGAACTTCAGAGAGGTAATTTAGGAGGAGAAACACTCCCAAACTGTTTGAATAGGGCTCTGATATGCCAAAGGCTATCTCCAGTTAGTTAGGTAGACCCTGCTTTACAAAAGACTAGAGTTGATTCAATTCTTATTAGCATTTTAAATTTCAAGCCCAATTACAGATTTTGAATAGTTTTCGTTACATAGATTTTTTTGTTTTTTTAAATAAAACCGAAGTTGACATAGTGGTCAATATATTAACCCTGGACTTGGAAAAGCTATATTCAAATTCCTCCTCTGCCCAGACCTCTTGTGTGACAGTGGGTAAGTCATTTCACACCTCCCTGCCTCAGTTTCCCATTTGTGAAAAGGAGATAAAATTATTTGTCGAACTCCTAGGGACGTAGTGAACACAATGATCTGACAAATCTCAGTCTGTCTGGATTTTTGAGTTACCGTAGTGCTGATGATGTGTCATTGGATTCCACACATGGAGGTCTTGGACAAAATGTAAGAAAATGAGGGACTTTTTGGCTCAGAGAGCTGCTGTTTGAAATACAAAATGGATGCACACAGATGGGAGAGTCCAGCAAAATAATGAAACAGTATTAATCATTATGACAGGTTGTGAGCTTCAAAAACCAGCAGCCAAATAGTTAAAAATGAAAGTTTTCAGTGGGGTAATGTAAGGCCGCACCATGAATATTTAAGAGATGCCTCTCTCAAGAATGAAGGCCAGTGTGGGAGACAGCACAAAGGTGTTTGAAATTGAACAATTAGGTTGATTAGTTAAAGCTTAGATATTTTTCTACATATGCAGAATAAACGAGTAACACACCAGTGGGAGACAGTGAACAGAACACATCAGTTAAATGTGGCTTATAATGCAGTCTGCTACTATCCTTTCATTAAAGTTATTAACAGAGATTGGTTACGAAACTAGTGTTGTGATCAGTGCCCAGCACAGCCTGCTCGGCCAGTGGTCAGCTAATGGTGTGAGTGAGGTGTGAGAGGAGAGGCATTTCTTTTTCTCAGCTGCCCCTGTTTTACTTCCCCCTCCCAACCCTGTACTGAATTTCTAGTGGTTTTCTTTAATTTCACATGTTGAAAAGACCGAGTGATCCTTTTCCTCAGATGGTCTTTCTAGAACCCCCAACAGAGTGTGAATAATTATTCCCACTCTGTTGGGGCTTTGATAAGACTCTTATGGCTGCCTTTTGCTCAGCCTCTCAGCCTTTGTTCCTGTTAAAGTTATTTTCTTTCTTAGGAAATGGGAAAAAAAAAAAAAAGGTAAAAACTGTAACATTATCAAGCAAAGTTGTAATTTTAATGATAGTAATAACAATAAAAATATTGACCTGAAAACCATAAACGCTTGGTCAAATCCCTCTGGTAAGTGGGTAAACATCATGTGTTTACTTCTGTTTTTAAGGAGAGCACAATTTAGAAAAAGGGTTGGCTGGAGAGGAGCTCGAGAGGTATCTGAATATGAACTTTGACTTCTGTCCGGAAGCAGCGTCCTGGCCGTTTGGTTTAGACCGAATGCAATCTGTAATATTTAATGGATGCCACAGGTCTGGAAGTTCTTACAGCTTCGCTGTGAGTATTGAGAAACAAGCATATTTAGAAACATACGTGAATGCACTGGGAGGCCCTGTATATAGGAATCAAAGCACATCGCTGCCTTCTCTTCCCCGTTGAAAAAGGCAGAGAAGGTATTACTGTTGACTAAACAAAAAGCTTTGTCTGAACGTATGTATGCTCTGATGCTCACAGGACTCGGGAAAGAGGTTAATCCTAAATTCAAACATCCCTTCAAACACTGATTAGCTATCTTAATACAAAGGACCACACATTACAAAGGAGACCATTTTAACCTTTCTCCCTCAGTTCATGTTCTACCAAACAAACAGGCCAAACTCTGTTCACTGTTACTGTAACTGCAACCCCAGGTAATTCAATGAGGCTTATCCAGGTGTAACCGTAGGCACATTGCAACCTAATGCACACACACACAATGACAGCGGGATAAAAGGAGGAACAGCTTCAAGAAAATAGGTTATTCCAGACTTTTCAACAACCTGTAGTGGATGTGTGGGTCTATTATTCTAATTAAATATACCTGAAGTCTATAGGTTTCCACAGCCATCTTATTTTAGGCATCACAGCGCTGAGTAGCGGCATGAGATCAAAGTAATGGTGCATACAGATATATTGGCGTTTTGAGATTGGAAGATAAATAATTCATACATTGAAAACAGAGTTGGGTTGGGGATATTATAGATTAATTCCATCTCACACTTTTTTTTCCTCTCTCTCCCCCCGCTTTTTTTTTGCTAGTGGGAGACCTACTGCCCTTGTCCCTTTCTTCTGATTTCTGAATCTGCCACAGGCACTGTTAGAATTACAGCAGTGATAAGAAAAAATCAGGCGTGGGATTTGAATTAATGCTTTTAGACAAATCTCCATTCCATCTCTAATTCTAATGCTAATTACATTTGCAGATCAAAGCCTGTTCGTTAAAGTTTTGCTTTTGAATACATGTAAAGATTTTACTTTTTTGTTTGATTTTTTTCCCATTTTTGGAGAAACGCTTCTTCCAGTAGAGACCAGATGTTCCTAAAATATCCCTTTGGAATAGCACAGCTTTGGTTCTCTGTTTTCCTTTCTTTGAATCTTTTGTATGCATTGGGTACAGCATTGTTCTGTTACTGTAGAGGCAATCCATCTTTCTGACTTACTTGGTTTCTGTTTAGAAAAAGCCAGTGATGACTTAATAAGTGAATGCAAATAGTTGCAAATATGCTTACCTGCATGCTCAGCATTGCCAACTGCAGGTATTGAAAATTTGTATCAGCTTCAACAAGATTATGAGATTACAATGAAGAGATTTAAAATATATATATATTGACAACTGAGCTATTTTTATTTTCCCTCTGACTCTCAGGTTTATACAATTTGCACTTGCCATCTGCTTCTACAAACTAGGACTAGAAGTTATTTCTGCTCTGCCTTGTTTTCTTTCCTAGGTGAAGCAGAACCTTTCTAACATGGACACCTTATATTTGGGCTTTCAAAAAAAAGAAACATAAATATCATGCAACTTGTGATAAAACCGTAAAAGCTGGCAACACAAGCACGAGTCTCATTGCACTCAAATTTAAGCTTGGCAAGTCCCTACATGTTTGTAGGATCAGAGCCTATTTTGCAAGTGTCAGATAATGAAAGTCAGGGAAAGTCAGAAATTTTTAACACCACAACATAAGTCAGAGATTTTTAACACCAGAGCCTCAGGGGTTGTAGCAAAAGAGTAGGAGCTCATTTCGGGAGGAAATAAAAAGAAGGAAAAGGAGAATGGTGGAATCGAAGTGTGAAAAGAGGGGATTAGGTGCTGAAAGGGGCTGGGTTGCACGCAGGAGGAAGCAGAAAAGGTTCAGAGGGTGAAAAAGCCAATTAGTGGAGTATAAATCTAAAAAAGCCAATTTCTGATATAAAGAGGTGTTAACTTAAGGCAGCTAGAGAGAGGATTAGTCGAGGAAGTGACAGGCTGCAGTTAGGAAAGAGTGGGATTCTCAAAACTGATCAGGACTGGAAACAGCTACACTATGTTACATATATTTATAAGGTACTTAAAGTGTGTAATGAAAGCCGGTGCCTTTCTTAGGCACGAAGCAGGCCCCTTCCATCACCCCCCCGCCCCCCCAGAGGTGTGCTGTAGATAGCCCAATTCTGGCTGGTGTCTCCTATCTGCAGGCAGCAGCAAAGGGCCCGCTGACTCGGGCGGATTGCTCCCGGAATCTCCTTAGATGTCAGGCACAGTGTGACTCTTCCTATCTTTGCAGCAACAGGAAAACAGTCAACAAGAGTCATTACCTCAGCTACGACAGAGCTGTTCAGTGGCTCCTGTTCCATCAGATCTGACAGCCACAGAGTACAAAAGGTCCCTGCTCAGCATGGGGCAGCCTTTCTGTACCTTTCCCCAAACACCTAGGAGTATTTCAGACCTGATCCTGGTATAGTAGCTAAAATCCTGCATACACGATAGAAACAGCCTTACAAATGCCTATTGCCCCTCCGAAAAGCTTTGGGGTCCCATCACCAGGAATCCTTTCCTGGGATTTTTTTCCTCCAACGTGTATTAAGTTAAAGCATCTTGGTTTTCTCCCACAGCAGAGTCTGTTACGATCTCCCTGCCACTACTGCAAAAACCTGCAGCTCATCTACTTGGGCAGGCATGATGTTGTTATTCATACATCTGTAAGGAAAAAAAAAAAAGAGTAACAGACATTGCTTCTTGTCCATTTGATATGCATGTATTTTTTTGCAATGGGAAACTGAAAAGTCTGGAGGGAAAAAATCAAACCAGAATCAAATTCTGCTCACATGCATCCACATGTATTTGCAACCAAGTCAGTAATTCCAATTTTAGTCAACGCGTGCAGAGACTTTTGGATATAAATTGGCAACCCTGAAAAATCTCTCCCAAAAGACCGTGTATTTGGCAGGAAGCAGGCAATTACCTGGGTGTTAAGAGATCATGTAAAGTGCTGCCAGAAAAAGCTGCTTGCAATATACATCTAGTTCTACTGATACACAATCCCCAGGAATTATAGTATTTATTTCTGAATAGCATTCGCTGCTCTCCCAATTCCCTGGGAGTTCATATACATAGACATAGAGATCACACTTGCAAGTATAGGGATTTCCCATTAGCACCAAATTACTAGAAAATATCTAACTAGAAGAAATCCTCTTCCCTTCTGTCTCCAGTGCTGCGGGACGGAAGAAGTTATGTTAGCTAGATTCAATCTGCCATCCTAAAGCTTATAGTTAGGAAGCATCTGCATACGGTTGTAAGATACAGTTCCATATGGAAAAAGAATAAATAAACACACAAAATGTAACAGGCCAAGCTTTCAGCTGGGTAAATCAGCATTTCTCCCTTAAACTCACTGGAACCGTGCCTGTTTATATCATCTAAGAATCTAGACAGTTATCTGGGCTTGCCAGCTCACTGTAGGGATAAACATAGCTTTAACCAATTAAATGTTCATTAGGGGCAAGACAGAAAGGATAGCAGAAGCCAAAACCCAGAACCAGTCAGCACTTATGCTCTTGTTCTTTTATCAAATGAAACATTAACATTTTGTGGAACATCTTTTTCTGCACGGGTAAGCGTAAAGCCTACTGTAAATACTAGTTTAGATCTACTACTGGGGAGTTATTTTATCTCTGAGTTTGCGGGGTTTTTTTGCCTTACTGGTACGTCAGCCTTAGCATAGTACAGTTATCTCAGTATAAAAGTACCTTGCACTTATCACTAAACTTACAGGAGTCATAGATGGGAGATGGATACCTTAATCTGTAAAACTACTTCATAATAGTTTCAAACTAACATACTGTGATACAAAATCACATGTATACAAGACCTAACCTGCAACCTACCTCTAACATTAATCTGACAGTGCACACCTGGAAATCAGAAAAGGACGGGAGCAGTTAGCCAAAAATGTAATTTCCATGTCATGCCTAGGAGACTGAAATTTACCCCAGTATAAAGAAAAAAACAAAAAAGCTGACACACCATGGATGTCTCATTTAAATCGCAGTCAGATTCAGTACCATCAGGCCCTCCACAGTCACCCTTGATTCATGCCCTGCAACTTGCTGTTGGATTCTAGCCACAAGGAATATAAACCAATCTATGCATGAAGGGTCAGCAATCCCTGGCATTTACTCTTTTGTTGGTTTTATCACTCGAGGTCGCCTCCCCTTGTGCTGATGTACTGCCACCATGACTCACACACAATCGTGTTTGCAAACTTGGACGTGCCCATGTTACAAGCTGTTCTTTAAAGGAGTGTAAGAAGGCACCTCATAATCCTGAAGCAAAACTCTTTCAAAAGGTGTAGAGCCACAACGCGTTGGCTGCTTTTTTCAAAGGTTTTAGAAAAGGTGGTAGGAAGTAGTAAGAGCTGACAGCAAAATAAACAGAAAAAAGAAAAGAACTAGGCAAGTATCTTAAGAATAAACCCTTTTTTAAGGTTGCTGCTCTCCTTTACTTATATAATGTCTGTTGTAGCTGTTGGTTAGCTTTTCCTTAATGCTGTGGCTCTAAGGCTTTTTTTTTCACTATGACCAGCTGATCTTCTGTCCCGCGAGGATGAATATGGCAGGCTGCGCATAACTCTGTGACCCTTGGTTGTAGCCATCACCCTTAGGCCGTAGCTCTCACATTTACAATACCTGTCCTAATAAATTTCTCTCTTTTCTGGTTCAAAGTTCTACTTCCAGATTTTCAAACATTTTGGGGTGGGAGGATGACAGGGACATTTTTGTAAACATCATGCTTGAAGACATGAAGAAACTCAGCCAATAAAGAAGGTATTACAGCATTTCCTGAAGGTGGGTGAACTGAGAAGAATCTCTCTCTGGCTGAGGAATGAAGAAGGAAACGTAAGAGGACTCGTCACATCTTTAAGTCATTAATTTCTGTTGTTTTTCAATGAATAATAAAGTCTCGTTATCAGCATATTGCGATCCAATTATGCATTCTCTCTGAAATGATGACAGAGTATTGTGGACCATTGCTATGGCTGTCCCAGCCTTGAGCAACAGCTCATCGTGCAGCAGGAACCAGCAGTTCCAACACCACACGTCAGGTGTGTCTGCAGGTGTGTTCTCTCCTGTGAGAGCAGGATCAAACAGCAAAGTAGCAGCATCGCTACTGAACAAAAGGGGGTTTTATAGAGCCCTCACTGCACCATTAATAGCAATTGCTACAATGTGAGGCCTATTTTTCCTTGCATATCTTATTTTTTCCTACTATCTTTGTCATTCAATACATAGGGTGAAGTATTTTTGGAATATGTCGTTGAGATGAATGAATATTATCCTTTTTAACAGATGGAGAATTGCACAAAGATACTAAGTTTGGAAGTATTCATTAATTTAAGCTTTGAGGAAGACCTGATGTTTTTCAGAGTAGTTTTTATTAGAAAATGTAAATTGCTCCGCACTCCTGCAAATCAGACTTAAGAGTCTCTGGTTAGAGGTGGACTGGGGACAACATACATTAATTACCTTTTCTGAAAAATATGGTTTCAATGTTTGCACTGGCATTACATTCTGCAGCTCCCCAGGACAGGATCCTTAACTACGAAACCATCTTCCCTCTTCCTGCAAGCTCGTGATTAAACACACTTTAAGGTCTTCATGATTTTTTTTTTCAGTCCTTGGTCCTATTGACTCCAAGTGCCAGTCTCCTTATCCTGATAATTCCAATCTTATCACAATCTTTACACAATAAAAATTCTCCAGGGTTTTCATGTCTCCCTCTCACCTTGACACTTGTGCTTTCTCCTCACGCTCTGTCCCTCTAGTTTTCAGTATTCTCTTTGTCCAGTCGGTCTCAGGGATGGAGCAGGTAAAAGAATAGTTCAATCAAATCAACTCGGTGAGAGATTCATACTGCTCAGAAATCTTTAGAGGCTTTGGGTGCTGAACTCCAGGAAGTTCCTGCTGCATGTGTGTGAACTGCAATAGCTCCACTGCTTTTATCTTTGATAACCTAATGTGAGTTTTCAAAGGAAAAGCAAAAAGCCCATACCCCATGCAAAGAACATCCTCCTGCCAAATTTCAAGTCCTTACTCTAAAGTCTCTGGAATGTTTCAAAGTAAATCTTATCAGATTTCTTAGCATAGGATCATATTATGGCTAATATTGGTCACCTTTAATAACAGGTTGCACTACCAGCTCTGCCTATGATGCAAGCCTTTGAATCCATAGACTAAGTTATATTCCTGGAGGCATATCTGCAGCTTTTATCTACATCTGTGGCTGCCACATGTATGCATCTAAAGACAATTTTTTTCTTTCAAATTGAAGTCAGGATTCCAGTTTGCTTTCACTTAACTTTGTAATCTGGCTCTAACATCCCCAAATGATACTCCCCCATGTTATCAGTGAGGTCTGATCAGCTCATGGCAGCTGCAATGTAATTGTGACAGAGAAAATCTTTGTCTTTTGAAGTATCCATCCTTTCTGCTTTGCTCATTTTCCACTTGCAGTAATTTTCTCCACCATTCAAGCACCACGGAAGTTGTAATTGACAAATGGGAAAATTAATCTGGTTATTAGCTGAAGCACAGGCTTTTCAGCAGCTTCCCAGGGTGAGCTGTACAAAGAGCTTTCTTACTAGGGAAAATATTGACCTGGGCGTTGTCAAGTCTCTTGCAGAGACAGGTCAGGTGAGTCTCTGATCACATATTAAACAAAAGTAATTATTTTAATCCGAAGTAGTTTAAAGGAGAGAGAAAAAAAAGACTTCCAACTGAAGATTTAATAACAGAATTCATATTAAGGGCTTTAAATGAGGAGTTAAGTTCACCAAGATGGAAACTTATTATATGAAACATTTGTGAAAATTGAAGTTCCTCACAAACAAGGGCAAGTTTACTGTTAACTTTTCCAGTCTAGGCAGTTAAGGAACAGATTAAATGTCTGGGATTTCAGGAAAGGTGCTGGTTTATAAGGAGTAGGAAACCAGGCCAAGTTCTGTTCTCATCTGTAAAATGTCCATGTATCTCCTAACGTAAAGCTAGGCTGGCCAAGCTCAGGCTTGAGCACTACACAATGACCAGCTTCTCTTCCAATGGGGCTTGGAGGCAAAACCTGCAGCAGAAGAAATGCCAGTATATTTTGCTGTAGATGTCCTGTGTATGTGGTTTCATGCACCCTTTCAGCCTGCTAGTGGTCCAAATATACTGTAAAATCCAGAATGAAGTATAAGTACATTAGTTTATAAAGTCATTACAAATGGACTGATTTCTACAGTATGAACAATACCTGCTAATCCATACTATCTTCTAACCTACATCTTACTTTCCTCATTGGCCGTTCTAACTCATTCAGTGCCGTACTGCAAATACCAATATCACTCAGCAGCCACGTGCCTTGTTCTGCCTTTTGTGACAACCAGCAATGACGTTTTGAATCTGGCTCTGACACACCAGGTTTCATCTCAATCCCTGTATTGCTACAAGAGAAGTAAGAAAACTCTTTTCAAGGAGAAAAATTAATTGTTTGAAGTTGATGAATGTGTACATACTGAAAGACACCTGAGCTTGCACTGACCCAAAGTAAGGATGTTTCCGGCAAACTGACAAGCCTGCATAGCTCCCATTAGTGTTGCAAGTTGTGCACATGTACAGTGCGGAAAATGGACTCCAATTAATGTGTTTATAGGGGAAAATGCTGCTTCCAGTGTACTGTTCCCCAGCCGTGCTGAGAGTGACTTCCCAAGATAAGACCCTGCTGTTACTCAGCTTCTAAATAGGGTGAGAGAAGATTGGGCGATGGGAGGTTCAGGTGGCAAAGTGAATTTGCCTTGGTGAATTTGAAGTGCTTACTTTGCAGTCTGCAGTTCAGCTGTTTACCTGGTTTCTGGCTGCTTTTTTATTTAATGTCAATTTAACAAGCCTTGTCCCCTGTTGATAAGGAGTCTTAGTGCTCAGCTTAGTCCACCAATTTCCCCTCTGCTGCCCCAAGCTTTTATAATGTCACATTTATTTTGGTGACTACAATATATTGGTTTGTAAGCCCTCACACTGGGCAGCAGTGCATGTTAATTCATCAAGCCTGACAGAATGTAAAGTTATAACACAACAATAAGAACGTTGTCCCTGTACTGATGTATAATTAAAGCATGGTCATCCAGGGAAACTTGAGGTCCCTTCTTCAGGGAAACCGCTTGTAATTCAGAGCAGTTAAGACCACTAGTTATTCAAGTAGGTTAATTCTCTCTCCGGTATCTTCCCTTAGATAGGTATCTTGTGAAGGATCTCTGATGTGGGCAAAGAGCATGATCTGCATCTATTCCTCCTTGGGCTCTGATTTCACAAGCTTAACAAAGCTGGATTGACTCCATACTGGATTAACAGACTTCTAGCAAAACCGACTTGTGCTACAGGAAATGTGGTGACATAACAAGTTCAGCTTGGTCCTGATCACATACGGTCATCAGAGGATTCGTTGGCACTTTCAGTAGGAACAGAGGTGCTGCACGCTCTCTTCTGAGTGAAACTTTTTGGATTCTTTTCATCAAAATGGATGAGGTTACACTCTGCCTGCTTAAAGCTTCCTTGTAGCTTCACTTGGATAAACTTCTTTCTCGTTTCCTATCCTGGGTTGTTACGGCTACCTAAACTGTCATGCCTTATCTAAAGTATAGATAAAGAAGTATATTCAATTATCTATAATAGATAAATAAGAAAAGTATAGGAACAAATTCAAATTTGGCTCCTTCTTTATTTCTAAAAGCAAATCACATCATTCACAAAGAAATCAAAATAAATCTGAATGGGATAGTCCCCTTCTTTCAGAACAAAGGTATGAGTATGGTGGTAAAGATGTGGGATTTTGTTAGTGGAAAGCACCTTTTGTTGCACCTCCCTTCCACTGCCGGGTTGCGGAAGGCGTGGGGCCAACAGTCCAAGGGGGACAGTCCCACTGAGGATATTTCGGCGATTTTGGCAGCAGCAGCATAGACAGTTTTCCTCCACCTCACCTTCTAGCAAGGAACTGTGCTTCATTTATGAAATTCACCTCGTGCACATAAAGGACAAAGGGTATGTACTACTTAAATTCCAGCATCCGTGATGTATATTAGGGCTTGTCCCAGCATGCTGCCAAAGAGGTAGAAGTCTGCAGGAATACTTTGCTGACACGGCCTAGGAATTGACGGAGTGATTAGAGACGGCTAAATTTTTTTCAGCCACACAAACTCAGTTGTAATCTTATGGCAAGAGAATCCCATTGTATAAGGAATCTGTTGCTCCCAGCCTCTACTCATCACCATTTTTGCCCTTCTTTTTGGAGGCCTGGGTTTGCTGACCGTAATTGCTTTGCCTGCACAAGCCCACACAAAGCTGCGGAAGCAGGCAGAAGGGGCTGCATGGAGCAATGCCACATGTCCCCTCTTGTGATAAGCCTGGAGACCGGCGGACAAATGATCCAAGACAAAAGTAGCGCCCTCTCCTTTCATTTTTTTAACTAGCGTAGTATTCCCTGTCTTTTAATTGTACAGTAATCTGGCTAAAGAGTTTACCTGGTATGAATACAGCGACTTTGATTTATGCTCGTGGAGCACCAGGTTATAACAAGTTAACAAGTGAAATTTCAGGGAGTAAAGAATGAGGAGAAAATAGAAGTAGTTCATGGGGTATCACATATTTTAGAACAACAGAAACTTCCAAGAGTGTCAGAACTGTTCCCTTTTCTTTGCTCTGACTCTTCAAATTTTTTCTTTTGCACCAAAATAGACTATTTGTTTATTACAGCAGGAACTAATATTTTCCCTGTAGCCAGTTAAAAGAAATACATCCTCTTTGTGGCTTTGAAAATCCCTACAGGATTATGAATGAATACTTCAAGAGTGTATTATAAATTCAGACATGTCTATTGGGCTTTCAAGTATCACAGCAGGAGCTTCTTACTGAGGCAACCTGAGGGTAAAGGCTTTCCCACCTTTCCAAAGTGACTCCTCCCACAAAATTTTCTTAGGCTGAAGTTAAAAAAAAAGCCACCACCCTACCTAGTTGAGCTCCTTAGAGCTACTTCATTCTAAGCAGAACTGAATATAGATATAATTTAGTACAATCACATAGCCAGACATTGCTCTGGAGCCTGCCCGGTTTTCCTGCCACATGCAGTATCTTGCGCAGTCTTTAATGGTAGGTTGTTGTTTGAAACCAATGTGCTTTTTATTTTAAAGTCTAAGCAGTTTAGGTAAAAAACTTGTTTTCCAGCACGCGCTGTCCTAGAGGCGCTACGAGCACCTGTCATTATGTCCTCCAAATTCCGCTGGTGCTCCTACTTGCTAACTGGCAGCGTCACCGCATTGTGACAGCGATTACAAAGTAGGATTAGACATAGCCCATTTCTCCCATCCCCTGCTGCGAGTGCTGAACCAGCAACTTTGCCATGTTTTGATCAGATGCGCTCAGTGCTCACATGTAAATCAGGGACAGTACTAAAGGGAGAGGGGAGGAATCAGCAACAAAGAGGCAAAATCAAGGGCAACTTGGAAGGTAAAAATGGGACTAAAGAGAGTCATAAAAGCACATAGCTTTGGATCTATATGTACTTACTTCTAAAGGGGACGAGGGGTGTTGCTACGTTCAAAAGAATTCACGCTTTTTCAGGTTTTTGAATGCACATCGCCCCGGTAAAAAACCTCCGGTGGGCTGAGCCTCAGAATGAACTGCAAGCTGAAAAATGAGTTTTAGCTGGAAATTGAAGGGCAGTTGTTAAGTCCTGTCAGACAGTCTTTGAAATTTAAGAACCACCTGCAGCAACTGGTGTAGGTGGTACTTGTAACAGTATGTGTGACGCTGACTTAATGGCTCAGCAGATGTTGTGCATGGGTGTAACTTCTTCATAAAGATGAGCAGAAAGGCTTAAAGACACAAATACATTATCTTTATGGGTGTCAGCTGAAAATACAAGACAGTATCAAGAAAAAAGTCAAAGAGGATGGTGATCTTCCAAGGTTTTTTCTTGATCTGTGATCTGCTGGGCATCAGAAAATAAAAGCTGGTGTCAAGGTGCTCCAACACAGTAGCAATGGAGAAAGATTTGGGATTGGCAACTATTCTTAAAACATCCAGGACGTAGAGCATGAAGATGAGGAGACATGTTGTATTTGGTCATGTCTAGTGCCTAAGTGTGTATTCCCAACATTTCGCTAGCATTTTTGTGAAAGCAGCTGCCATTAAAGAAATTAGCTTTTAAAAGAAACGTTTGGAGCAAAAGGCATGAAGAAAACTTCCAAAACAAGACATACTCGTTTTTGCATGCTACTGCTTTGCCATTTGGCATACCGCAGCTGTAGTTAAATCTAAGTATCTGTAGAAATGTTAACTAAACCATTACTTTACAATGCAAAATCCCATGGGTGCAGAAGAAAAACACGTATGATAACTAATACACACACACTTCCGCACTCTTGCACATGTACTCAAAACATGTACAAAATCCCTCTCAAGTCTCTTGAAGAACTATTTAAATCTTAAATATATAAAATCTACAGGCACTTTTGCAGGACAGTGGTGTAAGACACAGCCAGTCCTCAAACACTTTACAGTACAATCTGTGATTGAACTTTGGAAAGGTGTCAGAGAGGAACCGTGCGTATCATCTGACATGGGCATATGTGATTTAAAAATCAGCACAGTGAAATGACAGCAAAACCCTCTGATTTCATCCAAGCTTAACTAGTAGACAAAAGCCTTCTCTTAGTTATTCCATTTCATAGTGAACTCTTTGGTCTGAATGAAAGAATTCTAATTTCCACTGGTGAAACTGAAGACCAGCTTTGTCCTGTGCTCTCTGGCTGGCTTATTAATCCTGCTGATTTGTATTTGTAACTATAAATACAGAGATCATACCCCAGGTCAAACATTTTCTAAAATTCTCTGGTGTAAATTTACCCAGTACGATATATCCCTTAGTTTTAGTTGGCAAATACAACAGAAACAAGAATGAAAGCAATACGATCTTACACACTTGAAAAAACAAGATTGTTATCACGATTTTTCAATTGCTATTAGTGAGAAAAGTAGCCAGCAATATGTAGGTCATTATCAGTAGCTGCTTTGGTAGTCTGAGAACAGTTTAACGGAAGGAAGAGGTTTCTCTTTGTTGTTGAATAAGTTACTCTATATCCATGAAGTAGCTGTGTCTCACCCCCAAAGGCAGAAGCATTATCAGCAAATGAATGAACAGGGCATTCTGTGTTATGCCAGCAGCACTGTCTTTGAAAACAAGGGAGACAAGAAAAGTAGGTTCAGTGTGGCTTTTATTTTCCTGTCTACCATTGTAATGGAGCTCCTCCATTAACTCATTCTTGTCAGGCTGAATTGAAAGTGACAGTTAATAACTTACACCAGCACCTGCTTGCGCTCGATGCGATAGCAATAGAGCTCGGCGGTGTCCTCACAGCGTGGGGAGAGACCTGGTTCGTGGGAAGAGGTAGTAGCTCACACTAGTAGAGAATTAGATACAGCTGGAGGAAAAACATGGATGTGCTCTTGGGACAACAAGCTCTCCTTTAGGTCACCTGGAAACTCCAGTTCCTACTCATGCACTGGTAAAATCTGGTGAATATAAGTATTCTGCTTCCGCTGAGTTATCAGAAGCTCAGTTCCTTGCCGATACGACCCCGCTCCCTCAGTCAAGCTGCACTGAGTTTTCCCAGCAGGCAGCAGATGAATCTGAGCTAGGACAAGAATGAATATTTTTATTTCCCAGCCGTCTGCAATAACTGATCAGGATGGTAGCCTCTTCTGCAAAGGGGTAATTCAGCAGCTCAGAGCAGTGGCAGGGAAAGCTCCACCTCGGCCCGTGTGGTGGTACTATTACTGCGGTGTGACGTGCCAGATGGGGATCCACCAGGTGGAGACCTGCATTACACTGTCATGGCAGTTTGTGAAGGACAGGGCCCTGGGCAGGCATGTCATCTGGCAGTCAGTGTTTCAATCTTGCCCTAATTATCTTTCTAATCCCTTAGACAATTTATATCATTACCACTGTATACTATCTCCTTCAATGTGTCCTAACCTAGAAAAAAATTACATTAGCCAATACATTGCTCTACCTGACTTAGCTGTGCAAGCAAAACTTTTGCATCACTCTAAAATTTGCACTTGGGCTTTTCCGTGAGACTTTTTAGTGCTCAAGTCAAAGCAGCAGCTCTGTAATTGGTTTGAAAGCATGCTTGGATTAAGTCATTACCTACCGTTGCATAATGAGCTATATCACACCCCTCAGTCAAATTGTTTAGGTGTTCCTTAACATTTGCTTTTATTACGCTTTCAGTAATTTTCAAACATCAGAGCCTGTCGGTGCCAAATTTGGTTTTGTCCTTCCATCAGTGTGTAGGACAGCAGCCTTTGGTACGCTTACTTTATTCCCTGCCAGGTAGGACAAATTCTGCCTTTAATTATACCCTACTCCAAATGAACACTCACGTCCAGAGTGCTGACATCTCCCAGTATTGCTATACTAATTGTCTCACAAACCATTGAGCTGGGTTTTTTCACATTGTCATGTTGCCATTTTTTTGTGATGCGATTTATAGTATTTCCCTTTCATCTTCACCTGTGCCCTTTTCTGAATGGAGCAGATGGAAAAAAACCCTCAGAAGTGGGACATATTTTCCCAGTGATGATCTTTACTGTTTCACTTTCTTTCCTTCCTTTGCCATCCCTCCCCTTATTTCACTAGATTCTTTTGCAGTGGCCTAGATTTAGCATCCTTTTACAGCCGATTCTTGTGGCTGCAAAGCCCTGCTAATATCGTATTGTATAGTCAGAAAAAGTTATTTAGGGCAGGGACAGTCTTTTTGGTCTACATTAACACACAGATATCTTGAGCCAGAACTGAAACTCAGAGATACTGCTACAATGCGAATGGTAGCCGGAGAGCTAAATATATTTTTATCTATGTATCTGTAATTGTATAGAGATAGAGGAAAGTAAATGTATGCAAAATTTGAATTAAAGCTATTCTGTTTACTTGGAAGCTATTCTGTTTACTCTGTTTATTTCTGATTCATAATGACCCTACTCACCTTTATTTTTTCAGATTTCATTTACTTCCTCGCCCTTCTACAACCCCTATCCTCAGCCTTTTTATTTCCTCAAGATTCTTTCTCCTGAATTATCCGTGTGTTGTTCACAGCTACTCACTGTAGCTGAGGTAACAGTGGTAATGATCCATTGGAACAACTCTTAAAATTCTCAGCTAAAAATTCTGGTGTACCCAAGTAACCTAAAGGGGACAGTATACGAACACCGCAGTAAAAGGGCACGCATGAGTCTGCATTACTATTCCACTGGCCACATGTCCAGCAAAAGATATTCCTGATTTCCCTTCCAACAGCCGCTCCTTTCTGCACGTTCCTCACAGACTGCCATCTCTTCCACTTTGCTGATTCAGCGTTAGGGTGGTTGTGCTCTCTACCACACCTTGTATCAATTCTGAAAGCAAACCCAACAAAACCCCAATCTTGCTTCTGCTTTTCCCTCGGTTACTATTTTTAAGCCAGAAAAATGTCTCAGTTCTGCTTTGGGACACAACTGAAATAAAGCACTGCTCAGAAGAAAAGAATAAAGGGGCCAAGAATAAGCAGGAATGAGAACTTCTTCAATCTGTTCGAACAGGACCAGGAACCACAGGCTAACAGTATGCAGGGGCAAAAAAAAAGAAAAAAAAAAAGAAAAAAAAAAAAAAAGCAAGCCTTGTTTGAAGAACTTGCAAGTAACTCAAGAGCTGCTGTTCCCTTCCCCTCAATCGAGTGACCCTATCATCAAAGGGCTTTTTGCATCCATAGCATCCAACAAACTAGCTTGAAAGTCTCAGGAATTTAGATAGCATCCTCTTCTTAGATTTTGAATGGGGCCTGCTGGATGTGATACTAAGCTTTGTTCCCTGGTAAGCTAAAGATCCTTTTCTCTGTGTAAGTGCGTGTGTGTGAGACAAAGTGGCTGTGTCAGAATGGATGATCTCAGCTTCTTGAGTGGCTTTAATTGTATAGGCTAATCATCCCATGCAGGCTGATTTCATTTATTCTGTCTGTGACACAGTAAGCCTCTATGCAGCACAAACAATACAAGAATAAATAAACCCAAATATTAATCATTCCTGGCATCGTAACTGCTAGGTGTTGCAGGAGACCTTTGTGACGATGCTGACAAGCGATGCAGGGGGAGGGCTGGAAAGAGACGTATGTCTCCTTTGCTATCACTTCTCTATGCTAAATGATTTTGGACAAAGGAACATTTAGTCCTTAGAGCTCGTATATCTGAAAAGCATCTGATTCGGATTTGAGCTGAAGTGCACTGGACAGGCACTCAGGACATTCAGAATCTTTTGCAAGGAGAGAACAGTCCTGTCACCATTTCAGGGTGTGATCAGAAAACCTAAGATTAATCCCCCTGGGGACTCAGACTTCCTGTATCAGAGCAGGTAAGTCATTAATTACTTTCCAAGTACTTTACAGTGTTACAAGTAGAAACCCTTTTGAACCTCTGCTCTCAGAACGGTCCATGCGCTTATTCTTTCACCCAGACTGCATGCATGAAATATGTGTTTGTGCATGACAGCAAAGACTTTTTGGCAGGTATATCACACATGCCTTCATATGTAAACTGCTGACTATTATTCGAACGAGTTAGGAAACAGATTAATCAAAACAATTTAAAGCGATGTTTGCCAATAAGGATCAGAAAGCTGTTAAACAATCCGTACAAACACAGCCATTTTGAGCCTCTGCCATGTACCGTCTGGCTCCATCCCGGCCTCCCTTTCTCTCCAAACACCCGCAGAAACTTATTCTCCCTCCTCTCAGGCACAAGGCAGATGTTGAGCGTCCCTTCCTGGGCAGCAGGAGGAGGCAGGGCTCAAAGACATTTGTCTGCAGTGGGATCCCACCATACTTAAGGTTTGCTTGCTTGCACTTGTCTCCCTAGATGTATAGCTGAGCAGGCAATATTCTACCTCGGTGCAGACAGTGTCATTTAATAATACCATTTCTTCCACAAACAGAAACTTATTTTACCTGTAAATAGCTAGAAGTACTTGCACTTGTCTCCCTAGATGTATAGCTGAGCAGAGACTGTTCTACCTCGGTGCAGACAGTGGCGTCTAATAATACAACTTCTTCCACAAACAGAAACTTATCTTAGCTGTACATAGCTGGACCTACCCTGTCTCCAGCAGAAAAGAGAGCTGCCTCAAAAGCAATACTTCTTCCTCGAACAGTGAAGCAAAGCTTGAGAGTTCATAGGCTGTATTATGGTAACTCGAGGATTTTCTGACTTTTTCTGATTTTAACTCAGAGGTTTAATTAATTGAATTTCTTTGCATTAATAACCTCGTTTTAACTAAAGGAAAAAATGAAATGAAATTGCGAGTGCTTAATCATGTTAGTATTTAAATTGTTTTAATTAGACTTTGAAGTTCATGTATAACTTAGGTGAAAGAGATAAAAGATGGCCATTTCTCCAGTTTTGTGGGTTTGCTTCTTCTAATTCTTAAATTTAGACCATGGCCAGGCTAGCACAGAAGCCGGTGTGTTTACATTGTAATAGCTGCTGTTTGGTTAACAGTGCTGACTTTAGAGTTAATAAGAGCTTGGAATTTGTTGAATATTGAAAAATACAGAAATATTATCAAATTACTCTAAAGATCTAGAATATCTGTCCCTTATTTTTTTGTTTTATTAATGTTCTCATAGGGAAAAAAAAAAAAAAAA
>VZSF01003599.1:1470739-1494458 GCA_013398295.1 Chionis minor | reverse complement strand
AAAAAAAAAAAAAAAAGGAAAACCAAACTCCCAGAACTTACAGTTTTCAGTCCTATGTTTTCCCTTTTTTCCCAGAATGAAGAAAAAGCAAGCCCTCTGCCTTTCTCCATGTTGCCTCCCTCTCTCACCAGGAGCAATACCTCTAGGTAAAAAACCAACTTCGATTCCTTCCAACAGCTCCCAGCACCAAACCAAGCCATGCCTTAAATCCTGTTCCATAATGCACCCTATTTTCTGTCGTTGCCTTTATGATTCCCCACAACAGCTTTCTCCCACCTTCCCCAGACACTTTTGTTTGCCCTCCCGGATGAGCGAGAAGTAGGAACCGCGCTGACAGGCGTGAATCCACGTGTGCCCTGGTGAAGCCACGGGTGCGCATGTACCGCTGGGCCGCGAGAGGTGCCCACGCTACCGGCTGCCCAAACTGCCAGAGCTGCCCAAACTCCACGTGAGAGCAGAGCCCTCCCTGCCTCCTGCTCTCTGGCTCCCACACTCCTGAAACGGGGGGAATTTCAGTTCTTCAGTCCTCCACCCTTCGTTTAAGTTTAGTGCTAATTGGCTGACAGGCTGAACAGATAAACAGTGTGAATACATCAGCCTGATTTCTGTAGTATAACAAGTTAAAAATGGGTCTGAACCCCGTCTAGAGTTTTGTCTGCCCCTTACCACTTACAGTTAGAATGGCCGACTTCTTACGTATTATAGCTTTTCTGTCTCTTCTATGTATTTATACAGTCTCCATTGCCATAGCAATAGGATCCTCACGTCCTTTAATGAATGTGGTTCCCCCGTCTCCCTCCGATGAAGATGAACAGGACTGTCACCCCAATTTTAAATGTAGGAACTGGGCCAGAGAGAGACTAAGGCCTTAGCATAGAAAGTAAGGTCTAAGCCAAGGGCACGTGCGCTGCAACACACAGCACTGGAGCACTTCATGGTGTGTCAAACCTCAAAAACCCATCTTGTGCTGCCGTTCCCCTCAGCAACCACCATCTCAAAAAGAACATCACCTTCTGCTGGGCCAATTTCATGCTGAAGAGCGAACGCAGAGCAAAACTGTAAAGGTAATCAGACCAGGTCCTGGTTTTGGTTTCTTGCTCCACTTCTCACTCTTCTTTCTCTCCTGTTCCATTTCTATATTTTTCTGCTCTTTTCTCTATTTTTCCCCCTTCTCCTATTAAACCAGCCATTAAAAAGAGGTATTTCCTATCTATAGCACTTGAGAAAGAGCTTGTTTCAATAGGGCTTGACTCGGAGCCTTCCAGCTCACATCTGTGGCTCCACAAAGGCAGGAAATACTTCCTATTAGTTGTTTTCTTGAATTGTTTTATGCTCGTAGTAAATTAATGGCTCTTCCTTGACTGTGGAGCTCTTTATTCGGAATGCTTAGCCTTCCACCTTAAGAGGCTATATCGACCACGCTCTGTAAAAAGTTTATACCTTGAAAAACAAAAAAGGCATCCAATTTTGATTAAGTGAAGGCTTTTATTGTACAGTCTCTCCACAAGCTTCTGATGCACCTGACTGTTATTACAGATATAGATAAGTAAACAAAATATCTTTCTTCTGTTGAAGGGGTTTAGCTGTGTAATCAAAAGTAATTGAGTACCTGTTTAGCCTTGGTACTGGCTAACAAGAGGCAGATTCCACACCCTAGTGGAAGAAAGATCAAAGGCTCTTTTGGCATTAATGAATGCTAAGCAAAAACCCCAAATATTTAATCAAGAGGGAACAAAACCTTAAGATTCAGGGAGCTGTGAGCATTTTTACAAATTTTCGCAGTTTATACTTGAGTCATATCTAAGGGTTTGTTACCATATAGATGAGCAGAATAAAAGTCAGTTTGCAAAAGGTGGGATGTTGAAGGCATTTTTAAAACCGCCATAGAGTTGAATAGAGCCTAAGTTGGGACAATGGAGGAAGAGCTATTACAGGCTGCCATTCTTAAAAAGCATTTAATGTGATGGAGTGTGATTATGACTCAGAAACACAACAAATGCTTTAGAGGGAGGCAAAAAGAAAAGGATGCACCTGACTGGTTTTGTAAGGCTGCTTACAAGTGATACAATAATTCTTTCCCAAGCAAAGTGGCAGTCATCTGATATCCTGAAGCAGAAGATTTGATTACCCAGCTTAGCAAACACAAAGCCAGTTGTCACACAATTACCCTAAATAATTATAATAACATATTATTTTCTTTGCAGTTATGCTAGGGAGCCTTGGTAATGGATCAGAATCTACTTTGCAGTGCCCCAACACATATAAAAGAACCCGGGGTTCCTTCCCCAGAGAGTTTACGGAAGATGATCGGCAGGAAAAAAACACGGAATTTGGCCACTGATACTGGTCAGCACTACAAGAAGCAATCATACTGCACCAGATGTTTAACAAATGCTATTTCTGTATAGACATCACAGCAGAGTACACATTTTAAAAGGTATTACAGGGATTATAATGCAATTACTTTGGAGATATTTAAGAGGTGCTCCACCTGTACACAGAGGTAATACAAGAAAAGCAAAGGGACTTAACTGAAAAATAATAATTAAGTGATAAAGGTGACATCAAAAGAGGTACTTGTGGATATGACACCTAGCCAGTGTGTGAAAGATGTTAGGTAATGAAATCCACAAAGAGCCTTGGAAGTATTTGAAGTAGTGGAGAAGGGGCATCTTGTAAAGGCAAGCCACAAGCAGATCATGCCACAACACAATCCAACCAAGAAACCAGGAAGATAATCTCTGCAGTAATGTGTTGATGATAAAATTGAGATAAGATGGAATTCATTGATATGGGCAGAAAGAGTTTATGCCTACTAAGATACAATATGAGGAATCTGCATTTCACCCATGTATATAGGAAGAAAAGAAGGATCTTAGATGTGTTTTGCAAGCAGAAAATGAAGCCTTTCCATGCAGCTTGGGTGTGATGATCTATGGAGAAGAAAAACAAGGCAAAACTACAGAGTTCAGGTTGTACGCCCAAATGTTGGTGAGGGTGAAAAAAGAAAGGAAGCACCCAAGTTTATAGGCAAACTGTTGTCATAAAGCAGTGTTGAGATTTTAACTTGGATAGAAGGGGAGTTTCCTTTGTAAGAGCTAAAAAGAAAAACAAACCGAAAAATTAGCATTCTGGTTTAAAAAAACTCAACAGCAAAACGACATCGATACTCCAGTTAAAAAAAAAAAAAAAATTAAAAGAGGAAATGAGATCAGTTCGCTGATAATTTCTGCTTTGGCCACCCTGCCTCAGTAATGTCAGAGTTGTTGTCTTTCTGTCCATCACTGGACAATTGTTTATGCCTGTGCAAAATCATTAATTGCAAAAGAACCTTTCAAGTGTTGATGAGATCAATGTAATACAGGGTTATTACTAACAGTATAATCTTGCATATGAGGCTTTAATTACAGTGATGATGTACAAAATGAAGAGAATCCTACTTAGCTCTTACAGTCCAAATTGAACGTGGAGGACTGGCAGTTAAAAAGCATTATTTAACTGTGCTACTGGTACGTTTACTGTGGAAATCAATGAGATAGATAGAAAAACAGTAGAAGATTCTATGCAATTTGTAAGTGTCTACTTTCAAAGTACACCACATGAAAAATTCATTTAAATATTTGGGAGTGAAATGTTTAGGAGATGAAAATTAGGGAATCTCCTACAAAATCAATGAAGCTTTGCATCAGTTGAATATGCTTTGGTTACCCCTTTACTTTTGTCATTTTTTAAAAATATGGTTGAAAACCAGTATTATTTATGTGGCTATATTAAGCTACATTACTTGAGAAGTCACCTGGCAGATGAAACTTTAATGTGGATAAAACCAACGAAAAGTGGACTGCTAGAAAAATATTGTTTACCAAACACTTCTGTAAAGTACTCAGCTTCTTAGACCAGAACATAGATGATGTGGAGTATTTTTATTATTCATTATTAAGAATGATGAAGAGACATTGCTCTCTTAAACCATCAAAGCCCCAAATGAATCTATATCGTACAGAAAGAATAGAAAAAAGTAAGTGATATTCCCTAGAATGAGGTGAATGTACATTCTTGGAGATCTAGAAAACGCACTTTGCAGCACATACTTCTGTGAGAGAAATGATCTATGAAATTGCAGAAGCAGAAAAAATCTCACGGAAGACAGAACACATGCCAAAGTTTCATGAGTACTTTGGGTATGTGTAGGATTGTACACAGAGTTCAAAACTTTCACAGAAAAGAAATGTAAACATTCTTCTTGCATCTACAAATGCTTGCATCTAAATTTGTAATTGGGGCAATTACCAATTAAATTACCTGCCTGCATATGTAACTAGGTAATCTACGTACTTCAATTTGCATTTTTGTGGTACGGACAGCCTTCGTAATTGTGTCCTGTACTTTCACTGAGATCTAGTAACTAAATCAAAGGACAGAGGGCCTAGAGGTTTCTGGATCCTTACATAGGCTGAGTCACCTGTTGATTCTGTTGTGTCACACGATAACCTGAGTAGGCAGTTAATTGGAATTAGTCTTTCTCCCTTGGGAACTAGTCATCTGCAGAAACAGAAATTACCGTGTTTACAAATATCAGAAAGGGTGGAATTCTGAAGGTTTCTACTGTAGGACAAAACTTAGTATCTCTTCCCTCTGTTAAATTCTAGATCGTCTGAGTTTAAAACCAACAGATTATATCTGCAAAACACGTCCTTTTAATCTAAAGATAAACAGATCAATTGATTAGTTTCATGGTGGCAAAATAACAGTATTTGTTTCCAACAGTTTTTTCTTTCTCATAGGAGGTTCTTACTGGAAAAGAGCGCCTGCATCATCAAGTCTGGGATCCCCGCATCAGAGACAACCATGCAATAGATGTTCATCCAGAAGGGTCCACAAAATTGCTGCTCCCTACCTTTCACAGACACTTCCCACCGGGACAGAGTGAAGCTTAGACCTGAAGTAAAAGACTGAGGGACACAGTAATAATTACTGTTAGAAAGAGGACAGAAAAGATGAAGTCTATCACCAGTGATTTACGCCTCTGCTAAGCACTTTATCCGTTAGACGACTAGCAAGTGTGTGGTGCACACTACAGGAGGAAAAAACCCAATCTCAAGAACTCAACCATCTCTGCCAGTCTGAGCTGAGACAAAATTCCTTCTCTCCTGACCCCGAATCAGGCAACCAGCCTAACTCTGGGTGTGTGAGCAAGACTCATAAGCCAGGCATTTGTAGGAGTTTAATGCCACTTGCCAAATCTACCCGCAAGCTGTGGCCAACCTCCAGTGCTTCAGAGAAAGACAGAAAAGAGGGGTTAGAAGCACCATGCAAAAAGAAATTGTGGGCCTTCCAAAGAGCTTAGTTGTGATGAACTAGAGGAAAAAAAAAAAAAGTAAAAAATAGAGTTCACATTGTGCACCCTGAGGATGACATTTCCATTCCATTCTGTTTTCAGAAAAAGAAAGAAATGGCTGGAGCTTTTTGCCAAACTATTGTCAGAAACATGTGATGAGATTGTGGGTTGAATAGGAGGGGAATTTCTTTTGTAAGAGCTAAAAAGAAAAACAAAAATTGACAAAGCAACAAAGTTTAATACTCATGGTTTTAAAACAGTCAGAACAGCCCAAATTAAAAAGTAGTAATTACCAAATAATGTGCTTTTCGGTGAGTTTTGATTACCTCTGAGGAAAAAAAGTAGTCAAGTTATACATCAAAATGGAAAACATCCTTTCTGTCTCTTACAGAAAGCTAGTGAGAATCCATACACCACGGTGTTTGTGAAAAATAAGCATGAAATGAAGCAGAGTTCAAGGAGCTTTTCAAATCCATTGGGGATAGCTGCAAATCAAACACTCATGACTTAAAACACCAGGTGAAATATCTACCTCAAGATTCCCTCCTAAGCTGTGATCTCTTCCATACACTTACTGAGCTCATTTCATTTTACCTCTTCGTTAGCTTCAGAGCTTCACAATGGAAAACAATGCCTGCTTTTTAACAGCATCTAACTAGGAAAAGAAGTTAAGAGAAAAGGCACATCCCCAGTTTACCAGAGTACTTTCAAAGGCCATTCTCAGCTGTCTATGCATCTATATACTTTGTTGAAGCTGATGGGATTACTTCTCAATGATTCTGCTATCAGAAAGAACAGAATCTGTCCCATCAACTTGCAAACGTATGATCATTCTGTATGGTCCATTATTGATTAAAGCTTTGCCAAGAGCTTATTGGCCTTGATTTACTCAAGCTGATGCGTTTCATCTCAGAAACTGAGTATTTGAAGTTGAAATCTGCATTCGCTTCTGATAAATGATATGGTGCACCTAAAACAGGAATTGCCCTCTTCAAGCCTGTAGCTCACCAAAGGAACCTTTTAGCAGCTGAATTCCTAGGTTAGCTGGGAATCCAGCCTTTTGTCTTCTGTGGCACTCTCCTTTCTGTAACCTGTTGATTTGTTAGTAAGGCACAATGTACTGGCAAAAAGAAAAGACAGATGAGTGGAGTAATACTGAACAAATGCTGATGCCACACAACTCGATTTCAATGGCTTCAAGACACATATTCTTCTGAGCACGATGCGGATATCCGTGTCATAAACCAGTCCCATCTACGCTGCCCTCTGTGAGAGGATCAGCATGAACCCTCAACTCAGCACAGGAGACAGACCAGCTGCAGCTCGTGTTCCCTCACTAATAATACACCTATTTCTTTTGGGTTCGCTCATCTTGCATCACGCACTTGTAGCGTAGCTTCTGTCCTACCTACATATGTATTATGGTTGGCTGTTAATAGATAAAAGTATTGCTTATGGCTGATATTGATTTAATCAGTGTTTGGCAACTTCATGAATTTGAGATTGTGTATGCAGCAGCGCAAGGATGAACAGACCGGTTATTATTCCGGAGGAAGGGCAACAGAAAGTGGGAGGCTGTTTCAGCCAGCACGGAGAGATAGCACAAAAGTCATGAGTGGGTGAAGGAAACCAAAGCTTGGGTGGAGCAAAAAGAAAGGGGTAGGGTGTGAATTGAGATGATGGTGAAGCTGCAGGCAAGGGTGACACATGCTGTACAGTTATTACAACGCTTTTAATTATCTCTCATGCCTAACATTCCATTAGCACCATGCTGCCATGGGTGGAGACTGATGGGTGGAAAGGGGCATCGTTCCCCTCCTAGCCTTGTGCAATTCAAACCACAGTGATGACTGGTAAATCCCTAGAGATAAGGCCCTTTTACTTATTCATTCCTCCTAAACATAGCTTGAGCCTTCTCTAGGTCTTCTCTATTTCCTGTGCCCGTGAATGTTATTCATCTGCCGAAGCCAATGTATAATAGCCATACCGGTTTTTGCAGTTATTAAGATCACTGAGGCCAGTCTTTCTTGTCCATACTCTGCTCACTGAGGGTGTGTGGCCTAATTAATAGGTGGAGCACTGTAAAGGAAAAATAGAAACAGGCCATTTTTTCCTTTTCCTCACTGACAAAACTCCTAACTGACAGGAAAATATGCTTTTTCCAGTAATTGCATCAGCCCTGTTTCTGATTGGCACAGGCACTCCCAAAGCATAGTGACCGATCCCAGACTGTGCCAGGATCATGGACAAAAAGAACTTAGTTTAAAACAACCTTCAACCTACAGCATTTTTACAGGCATAGAAGTAAAAGAGGCTGTGGTCACATGATTTTCAATGTTTTTTAAAGATTCTTATTTGGAGAACAAGAGCTAGGATAGAATTTGTAAACGTGGCTTTTCTTTATGAGAATGATTCACTGCACTGATGGGATCAGCTGCCTCAAATCTCTTTTGTAGTTACCTGACTTGAGGAGCGGGACAGAGCACGGACTGTACCGCAGCAGATCTCAGCTACAAGCTTCACTGCCTCTGAAAACAAGATGCCACCTTCTTGTGACAAAGACTATTTTTCACCATCTCTGCTTTCCACCACTTTTTCTGGAAAAAGTTTCAGAGAATGTTTGATTTCTCTCTGTGGTGACAACCACTATAGGTCCCGCCTGCTCCAATATTTTGGAAATAATCCTATTTCTGTTCTTTCCCACCCCTTCTCAGAAATGTTCTACAAGCTTTTTCTGAGGGGAAGGCATGACACTTTGCCTGTCTTTTTGCACTTCTGAACTTGCTTCTAGAGGTACCATCATACCTATATATACAAAATGAAGTAGTGAAAACTGTAAGTCTTAAGTTCTCAAGGGAAATTTCTTAAATAATCTGCGGACAATGCTAGATTTTGGCAGATGAATCAAACTCCTCCTGCAAAAAGGACTGACTGTAATGAAGGATCTCTTGACTGTACAGTAACTATACACCAGCAGAATAAACCATCAGTAATCAAAGGTTGTATTGTAATATCTAAAGCTGAGGCACAATAACTACTCCATGAAGTGCTAGTGTGATATCTTACAGTCATATTGTCACAGGAAGAGCTATCTGCTATCTTTATTGTCCATCATACAAAGTTTTCATTGCCCCTCAAGCCTCATCACAGTTATTATTTTATGAAAATGTATAAAATAAGAAAATAAAATTTTAGACACCCAATAACATGTTGTATTTTATAAAATGCGAGAATTCAGTAAGTCACCAGGCATTCACATATCTTCAATATTCCAAGCTCACTCTCTTCCAAACTTCTACCATTCGAACTCCCCTTCACAAGCCATATCCCTTCTCTTGCTCTGCCTCAGCTTCACTCCTACATTTTAGGCTGGTAATTCAAGGCTTTGTTCTCACTGAATTTAGGAAGATGAAAGAGCCAGCACAGAGGCAATATATCAGTCTTGCCCTTATACAAAAAAGCTGGTTCCTCATTACCCACAGGAATCCAGGAGGATATGGGAGCCTCGCCAAGATATCAGCTTGCCCCATGAGAGACAAGTCTAGTGGCTTCATGAATTTTCTGGAATGGGGAGCGCGCTGGCCAGATAGCATCAGTCAGCTCTAACTTGTTCCTGAAAGACAGTGACATTCTGCTCCTACTGTGTTCCCAAAGCACCTCTTCCACGGCACCTGTGGGAACTTCTGCTTCATGCAGGTCCAAGATATTGTGGATGCTGTCTCTAAAAACTGTGGCTCCCAGCTCAGCTGACTGGGGGTAATTTAGCCCCCATCCCTGCGTGAGTCAGCTGCTCCGCAGCGCCCGCAGGGATTCAGCTGTGCCGCCCTTCCAACATGTTCCTGCCTCGCTGCCTGGGAGCAACTTGTCTACGCGCTGTTGCGTTTCAGTTCGCTATCTGTAATAGGATGATTTTGCTTTGGTGTTGATATTTAGATTAACAAATGTTATAGTTTGAGGTGATCGGATATTGCACAAACTGAAGCTATATAAAAATCTAAGATAGCAGACTCAAATTCATGAAATTCTGAGCATTTATTTTAGTTACCGCTTCATGGTTCTGGGCCCTACTCAAGGTTCTTCACTATAGAGTGCCACAATATATTTTAAGGGATTACTTTACTGTCACTTTCACTGTACTAGCATTTATTTTTCATCAGAGGTCTGAGATGCACCAGTAACACATTAATCATGTGTCACTCATCCCATGGGAAACACAGAAAACAAATAGAAACCAACCGTTCCTTTCCTAACTTGAACTGCTGTCATTAACTTGGGAATTTGCTTTGCTGATTGATTTTGTTGCTTTCAGAAATTACTTCTGCAAATCATTGGTATGAAGAGGAGATCATTTAGAGAGGCCTTCTTTGTAAAGAAAAAAGAAAAAGAAAAAAACTTACTACATAGTTTCTTGAAGCTTGAACGTTTAAAGTACAAATCCAAAAGATTAAACCTACCTTGAAACATGATTTACTGATTTGAGATATCAACATACTCAATATTCTCATGGCGAGAGTTTTATGTATTGCCAGGCTGTGATGATAGAAAGGGATATTTTGTCATATACATTTACTAAACTATTCACAGAGTACAACTGTTTGAGTACTGTATGGTTTTGAGCAGATATAGTGAAAAAGCAAGTCATGAATCCCTCACTGTAGTGACCTAGGGTTATTCCAGAACCGAATTATGAACTGTAGCCTCCTGTGTCACTCACAAGCTGGTTCTGTACTTGTTAAAATCAGTTGCAAAACTTGCACTGGATCAGTTCTTTACAAAGACTGAATACATAATGGTAGACACCCTGCAGTTCTGGGTTTGGTTTGGTTTCAGCTTTTGGTTTTATTTTTTTTGTGTTTGGTTTTGTTTGGTTAGTTGGGTTTTTTTGGTGGTGCTGGTTCGGGGGTTTTTTTTGGTTTTTGTTTTGGTTGATTTTGGTTTTGGTTTTTTTTAATGTCCTGGCATTTGAAAGAATAGATTTAATTTACTGAAATTTTGCCTTTTGGTGTGTTTATGAAACAAGAGCTTGAGCTCCAGACTAGCCAGAGCCCTCTCCCATCAGTGACAGAAACAACTGTGCATTTCAAAGGAACCTCCCTGCAAGCCCAAGGAACTTTTTGTTATGTAAATGAAAGTAACTTGTTTGTTTTTGTTGATGTTTTTAAATGCCGAGTTGTAGATATGTCTGTTGTGTTAAACACATCAAACAATGAACCAGTAAGTCAGCCTCCTGCGTTCTGAGCCCTGCTGTAGACATGGATAGTTTGCTCAAGGTTGCATTTCAAACAGCAACCTTCTTTGATGCTTTAAATACCCAGCTGAACACTGATCATTAACAGGAGAGGGTGGGAAGGTGCAGTCAAATGGAGATGACTTGCAGGAGAGGGACATTAACAGGGGCTGCCAAACTGAAGCAGCTTCTTCCTCAAAATTACTTCAAACCAGTCCAAAAGCACATGCAAACCCAAATACTCTCACTGCCGGGGGACATATTTAAAGCCTCCATTGCTACTGTGAGTGATAAAGGGGGAAAAAAACGTTCTGGTTCTCTTCAGTGTGGAAACGGGAATTCTTCCATGGCCATGGACAGTGGATTCGGTACTGGAGGATTCACCACAGGGTTGGAAATGCCAGGACCTGCTCCATGTTCCTGGCTGGGCGTGTGTGCAGGGCACAGCGGAGATCCCCACTCTCAGCAGGTCGCAGCGCGGGGACAGGAGCTGCAAACCCACGTCTCAACATCCCAGCAAGTTTCACAAAAAGGTCACTACGTCGTTTACAGCCCTTTGGAGCCTTATGATTCCCAAGTGAAAAAGAAAGGTTTGCCTTCTGGGCTCCAGAGACACACGAAGTTTCACCGGGCAGAGATTAGAGTGTAGAATCGGTATAATGGGAACAGAAGCTCGACTTCTCAAAATAACTTCTGAATTATTGTGCTTTCAGGATTTTGTTTTTCTAGGAAACATGTAATATTTATAGATAAATTGAATCTGTTTTTTATCAGAGAGCAGCGAGTACTCTCTCTGGCTGCGATTCCGCTGTAGCGTGCTTTGTGTCGTGCCTGAAGCCCCGTGGAGGTGGCAGTCTGAGGAGGGGAACCCAAACTCACGGCTCTTCCATTGCATCAGATTTCCAATACGTGCATCCACAGAAGAGGGCGGCTTCTGATTATCGAGGGCTGAAACAAGCAAACACTTGGACCCAGTCCAGTCATTCTTAGGCTGATCTCCACTTGATTCTTTAAATGGGACGACCCCCCAATCTCATTGCTGTTTCCTGTACTACTTAATGAAAGCAGAATCTGGTTCATTAAGTACCTTTTTCAGAGGTCACTAACCATCAGCAGCCCCTATGAAGCCAAATTTGGATGTTAAAAAAGGGAGTAAAGAACATACCTTTTTCTGCTTTAAAACTTAGGGTTTCTCATATCTTTCAAATGAAGGGCTTTGAGTCATTTTCAAAACTGATTAAAGAGCTGCACAATACACCCCTTCACAGGCCAAAGTATGTGGGCTGTAAGGGTGAAAATTTCAAAGCAACGTGCAGGAGAACCTGTTGCCCCAGAAAAGTTAATTAACAAAACCAGTAATGGCTGGTTCTGAATGAGTTCTGAATTTGATTATCCTTCAAACCTTCTCTTGTAACTGCATTGTGATTTGTTTCAAAAATCATACATTGGCAACTTCAGCTTATCAAAAAGCTTATCAAAAGATCTAACACTGTAATACTCTTCCTTTCTATGAATAAAAATAGCTCAGATCCCCCTGTAAAGATTGCTACAGTTATACACAATAACTGGGGAACCACAGAATCAACATCTGTGACTGTCATTTCTGTATCTGTGTGAAGAGTAGCGGGTCAGAGCAGTACGATGGAAACCAAAGCTCCTGGGAACCAAATTATATTAATGTGCAGAAAAGCAGCAGTTGAGTTTGTGTATCTCTAGCTTTAGGACTTACATAATGACAACTCCCTCGAGGCAGTTTGTGCCTTCCTTCCTCCTCTCCCATGGCTCTGTTCTCAGTAGCTTTAGCCTACTTACTACCTATGCTCAATTTTCTTTCTCATTTCTTTTTGGGAGGAACTCACAATTTGCAAAGTTTCAACTCACTCCATATAGATACACTCAGCCAGTGTTTACTTTATTGTGAAATTTGCCGTCAAAGACAACCCTGCAGCATTTGAGATTCAGCAGTCTCTTTCACCCGGTTCTCCCTGTTAGGTACACAAAGGAGGTTCCTGACAAGCTATTACAGAATGCAAAAAGAAACATAAAATCTGGTCCACTCTTTATGTTCCTGCCTCAGTAGCAAGGCTGAAACAAAGCCAAAAAAATACTACCCAGGATTGCAGCTATTTCTCTGTGAGACGCTTCCCAGCCGCTGCGCAGCGGTGTGTCTTGCGCTGTCGACGGATGGTGTTGTAAGTGGCACTCAAAGCATACAACAAAAGTTTTAGACGTGTTTCAGCAAAGACTTCAAGCACTCCAGTACTGCTCCAGACTAGCTATGCTGAAAGTCAGCTGAACGCAGGCTCACCCTTGCTAATTAAATTTTCCGGATGATCCTTTGGTTATGATTGGCCCAGAACTAACCAAATATATTTACTGGTCTCTCCCACGCCACCTGGCATTCAGAGCTGAGCTGCAAGAAGACATAAAAGAGCACAGAGGAAAGGACAAGCTAAGTTTTAGATAGTCTCCAAAAAACACTGGCTTGAGTTGACTTTAAATTATAGGAAAAGGTTTTTGTCTGTCCCTTCTTAACCACGACAGTGTTTGTAACAGACACCATTGGGCAAAGTAAATTTACCACTACCATAAAGAAGGCACAAAGCTCAGATAACCTGGGAGCTGTGTTTGTGAATAAAAATCCAAAATCAGCAGTAGTGCTGTTCCATAAATTGGCAGCATCTATTCCCTTAAATTGTCATGAAGATAGTAGAATAGTACTATTGCGTTATGCTTTTATGGTCCTCACATTATGCTTCAATTCAACTGCCAAAATTTCTAAGAGGGAAATAAATTACTAAAACCAACTAAATAGATTTGCAAATCGAAATCATCTCAAGTGAGACTTGATCTTCCAACCCCCATAGTTCAGATTTACTCTACTTGGTCTAATGCTCTGTCCTTAAAATTGCCACCATGCCTACACTGGGAATCACATCAACTTAAGAGGTTTTTAATCTAGTTTCAAATTGACCAAGTTACCTTAGCATAAAAATCATATGTAGACATGTAGCTTGGTTTTTACTCTCTACTAATTTTCAATGAATAACTTACGAAAATGTTACCAACATGTCTTACGTCAAACACGAAAAGCTCATTGAAGAAAGTAAAAGGCTGCATTGAGATTGATGCAAACAGATGAGAAGTCTAGGGAAACATATCTCATTACTAAAATCAGTATCCCAAAGAACAAAAGAGGTTCTTTTATGTAATTTAAAAAAGAAAAAAAGATGGTACGATTCAAAAGAACCCCAACACCTACAGTAATGAAAAAGCCTAAATCCTCAATAGAAATCTGTCCTTTCTTTAAAAATCAATTTACCCGACAAAATGCTGACAATATGAAATGAAAATATTTTGACCAGATTCACTAAAATCTTTAAAAGAAGAAAAACAATATAACTGAAAGAATATCAGAGGTCTAGATTTTAATACCATGGGTTCTAATATTATCAAATATCGCAGTGATCACAGTCCAGGTTTTGTTTCAAGTTAAAGAATCATGAAAGTCAAATTCAGTCTCATCGTTGCTATCTGTAATGTAGCTGTGAGCGCAGCATCGCTGTAGCTGTGAGGAACTGAGGATACGAGAAAGACAGGCTGAAGGCAGATATAATGTTCCTATTAGAACGGCTGAGTATAAATGGGAAAAACATGCAAGCTTTGAGGCATACAAACCTCTCCTCAGGCTAAAAGCTTCCAAGTGCAAGGTGGGGATTTTTTCCTGTTTTATCAATTGATCAAATGTTCTTTCTCCTTTTCCTGTTTATTATTTCACACAGATAGATATTAGTCTCAGATAAAGGATATATAAAATAACAAATATACAAGACGGAACCAAACAATACTTGTCTTCAACAAAAGAGTATTTTCAAGTTTAAGGCACCTGCTCAGAACTGGCAGTCTCATCTTCACAGTCTCCTGTGTTCATCAGCACCTTTGGTAGCTCAGAACTTTGAACCTCTGTTTCTTACCACAGTCCTTATCCAAAAAGAAAGATAAAACACAAGTTTTGAAATATCTTTTCGTTTATGTCAAACAAAAAAAGCTCAAAGCAGTCCTAGCTACTGGCCAGTACCACAGAAAGCTGTGTGTGGGCAGATTAGAGACTAAAAGGATGGGATCACTTGAGAGGAGGGTAAGAGAAGCAAGTCACATGCAGATGATGAAAGACTGATCAGCAGTGGAAGAGAGGGGAAGGGGAACAGAAGTGCTGATCAGTGAAGAAAGGAGGAAACAAGGAGCACATTATGGGCTCAACTCAAAATGTTGCTCTTCATCGTTAGCTCCCATGGATACTCTAGGTCTAAGCCCCTCAGAAAAAGTAGACTCACAAACAACAATGTAAATTGACCAAAGAATTTTTTTGCTGGGGTACCCTGCCAGCAGGAAATGCCAATTTATTAATCTTGAGCGTTCTGCAACAAATATAAGTGCAGTGTTCTCCAACAGCTAAACAAAAAAAAAAAAAAAAAAAAAAAAAAAAAAAAAAAAGATCATTTCCAATCCATTCCAACATTATCAACATCCCATATTTCTGAATTTCATTTTGAAATGACACTTTGCTTGCAATACACTATACCTTATTCATTCTAATATAGTAGCACGTTTTGAAAATATAATTGAAATAATTTCACTTGCTGATTTTTTTTTCCATATCATGAATTTATGTCCTATCAAGACTTTAAAAAAAATGCTCTCGCGTGGAAGAAAGAAGTCAAAAATACTGATTTTTCATGTAGCACATGTTTTCCCTGAGATAGGAAGTTTGATTCAAAGCATACACTGAAATTAGTTGGACATCCATTGATTTCGGTGGAGCAGATCTATGAGGAGATCTTGAAGAATAGAAGGAAGAAACTAGTGACAACAAATTGAAGGAATTCCTTTTTAAACAATGCCCTGCAAACATACACAATGATCACTCAGTCCCGCCTTTGATGTACAACTCCCCAAAGCTTTAACTTTGCTACTACAGGAAAAGCAGAATTGGGCTCCCAAACCAGACAGGCACGAACCACATCTGTTCCCAGACACACTAGAATTAACTAACGAGGTCCCGCTGGCTGCAGTGTGCATTTGCATCTAGATGGGCAAGTCCCTACCCAAGTCCTGCATATACAACATTAAATACGCAGTGGAGACTCATTTCTGTGATTGGCCACGTGGTTCTTCGTGAAGTCAAAGCCTTGTTTTGTGCTGTTTTCTAGAAATATCCATTACATTTCACACATAAGACAAAGCTATTTGGAACAGTATTTGTTAACTTAAAATCTGACTTACCAAACTAGGACCTTTTGGTTTCACAAACCAGATCCTGTGTCTCTTCTAGATAAACACGTAAAGCTCAAGCTGAACAGATTCATGGACAATAAATAAATGAAACCAGGTTAATATTAGCACCGGGGCTGTTTTTAACTTGCAGCTTACTGAAAAGAAAGTTCTTGTAATGGGAATGTTGATACAACCTTAACTGTAACAGCACAAACACGGCTACTGAAATACAGTTTTGAGTAAGCTCCATCAGGGAGGGTTTTGTAAATGAATAATGACTTTGCTTAAAGCCAATCAACATCAAGTGTGTTAAAAAAGATGAAATAGCGCTGGAAGGCAGTGGGAGGTAGAGGAGCCTCAAAGTGCAAACAGGTGCTGATCTCCCTTCAGGGGGGATTGCGTGGCACAGACCTTACAGGCCTGTCACTTCTGATCAAAGCAAGCTCCAAGACCACATAATCACCATCACCCACCTTTTAAAGGATGCCCTGATTTATCACCTGTCAGTGTTAATAACTCAGCTACTCCGTCTGAAATACTTAAGAACATTACACAAGGATAACATTTCAAATTTTTTTAAAGAAATGTGTAAATGTTTTAAACTAAAACGCACTGAAGTTCCTCCTTTGAGGCCATCTGTTGTTGGAGACCACCTGTCATCAAAAGACCACCTGAGCACATAATATCCCATCATTACAGAACTATCCCCTTGAAGCCATGGATTTAAAGTGTTAGAATAAGAAGGGTGTATGTTACAGACATTGTTGTTACTGGGCTTTTCATACAGTTTGAAGCCACGGGATGACAGCCATATGTGAATAATGGCTTCATAATAACACACATATGAAATGCTACTTTGGGAAAAAATCCGATAAGAGATCTGAACATTCCTTGACGGAGCTCCTCACATCCTTCCAGCCACGGTGCTGGCACCGTACTGTTCAGTGTCCCCATACGTCATGCCCAAAACTAAACCTTGAAACTACCGAGCTTAACTTTGTTGCTATTTATAAGAAGCATTGGCATTTCACTGAGGAACAAGACTCATCTGATTGTAAATAGAATTTTGTGGGGTTTTTTTCCCAAATCCCATTTTTCCCTGCTGATCTCATACTCTTACCTCACTAATCGCTCTTTAGTAAACAAAAGTACTCTACCAAGCTACCCTTGCCAAAANAAAAAAAAAAAAAAAAAAAAAAAAAAAAAAAAAAAAGGAACTTTCTGCCTTGCTTCTATCTGGCCCTAACATACGAATCTCTACGTAAATGTAGAGACACAATCTGCATCGTCACACCCACTATTTGAGACCATTCCTACCCTATGGGTAATCTACAGCTCCGACGGGAAAGAACGGAGCACTTGGACACAAGCCCGTAAATCAAATTCTTGATCCACAGTGTATGTATACACTAACAGAATGAAATTTTTTGAGGTTTTTTTTATCTGATAAATACCACTGGACTGTGATAAAATATCCTTTCCAGAAGGACATTCTGGACTTGCATTCCTTCCTCAACAAGTTTCCTAGGAAGTGACTGAAGTTAATAAATCCACATATAGATACTTTTCTTAAAAGTCTACTGAAAAGGAAATACCCAATAGGCCTTGACAGAATCTACAGAAAAATCCTATAAAATTCAACAACTAGAAATACGAACATGATTGTCCTAAAATTACTGTGAAAAGTAAAGAAGTTTAATATAGTTTAATATTTTTGTGATATTTTCTTTAAGACTTTTTGGTAGTAGTATTATGATAATCATCATCATTGTGTAACTAATGTGCAGATTTCTAAGAAAAGAATAAAGTTCTCTGTTAAATTATTAATAATGCTATATTAAATCACTGAATTGTTGTGACAATAAGTATAACCGTTTCCCTTAACAGTTGTAAGCTTCCAATTCCTTAAGTAGCAATTCAACTTCAATATTGAACTGTCAAGACTGCCAGGGGACAGTAAGAAGTACAATTTCTGAATTAATTCGTTCTTAAGATGTCCTTAAAGATATTCTTAATACTCTGCTGCATTTACAGTACATTAGTCCTGATGCAATGAAATCAGCCTAATTATATACTTGAAGAATCCAGTTTGCAAACCCATAAAAAAAATTAATAAAAATATTCCTGAATAATTGCAAAGCTGAAATAAAATCTGAATTCTTAGTTTACAGTTTAGCAAGACTCTATTTGTAACATGATGCATCTAGGCAAGCAGCATTCATATTTGGCAGTTTCATAGAAGAACTTGCAGTTCTGCTCTGGTGACAATGACGGGCCTAAGCTGACAACTGATTAAACTCAGAATGGCAGCAGGAATTCAGCCACTGCTGAACATCTTTCTTCATTTTTTTTTCTCTTCCAGAATCCTAGGAGACGACTGTAAAAATACAAGATCAACAATGAAAGCAAATAATTTTCTATATTCTACAAAAATAGAGAGATGTTTATTTCAGTGGCGGATGGATTCTAGAGTGAAGCCTGAAACCATTCCTTAAATAAATCCGTGTCTAGGAAGACCAGCACCAACCATCAACGCCAGAGATGAAATTGGTGCGAAGCAGATACGTTACTGGCAAAGTGACGCGCATAATAACAAAACACATCTTTGAAGGATTCCTGTAGCAGTTTGTCATACACAGGTTATTTTAAAACTTTATATTTCTTGGGATCTAATGTAATTGATATTAACTAAAACATATACAGATGCAAAGGCATGAATTCAGTAGTTTCAGAAGTGGATTTGTTTAGCGCAATGTCCTACTTCAGCTCCAGCAGGATTAACTTCCAGGGCACCTAAAAGCTGTGTATCAAACACTGGCACATAGACACAAAGGAGGAAAAATATATTTCTTCTTTCCCCTGAAGATAAATTTTATACTGAAACCTGCTTTGCATATGTGCATTTTAGACATAAAGATTATAAATAACACCTGCAACATCATTTTTGTCATTCAAGTTCCCGGTCATCGCTAGAAACATTTAAAAAGACTACGAGACGACCAAAATTCATCTGTCGCACTGCACAGCTAAATTGAAAAACCAGGCCACTAAAAAGATCCTTTTGTTACAAAGTTCCTGCCCACAAGATGACTGTCACAGGGATCCTCACTCTACCCAAGTCCACTAAGACTCTCTTCTTTCTGCCCCGAGACCCCTGATAAATACAGGCTTTCCTAGACCAGCCTGGGTGGAGAGGAGGTTCCGTTACTGCCGCACCAGGTGAGCATGCAGCCTCTTGGTCAACTGCACGGAAAACTTCAGGTTCACACAAAATCACGCTCCGCTAAAAACTTTTGGAAGACGTATTGACAATTTGAACTTTATCGGATAGCTTTCCTAACGCAGGATTCAAATGCTGTATTTATATTTCCCCTCTTCCTTCTCCCGATCCTCCTGAAGTCTTTTCCCAAATAACAGCGATACTTTCAGTAACGTTAGACGGGGGGGAAAAAAAATCCCAGAAGAGTAGAGACTGAGTGGTATTCAAGCTGTGCTGAAGTGAGCCAGCTCTCTTTAACATGCTGAACATACCCTATGCAAATTTTAAAGGGGTGTTAACCCAGGATCATTGTTGTAATCTCCCTGCTTTGTAAACACGGTGCTGCACTACATCACTGCAGGTTTTTTCCATCACTAAACCTTCTTCCCATTCAGTTTTCGCAGTTGCAGATGTTCACAGAACGATGCAACTTTAAAATCCATTTGTTTAATTCCAACCTGCGATCTCTTCTGAGTAAATTATTGTTCTATCTGTTTATACTTGCAGGCAAGTCTAACAACAACAACTATTACACTCAAAGTGTGCTTTTATCAAATAATTGAGAAAGCAAGTTTATTAACCACAAAGCACATCAGAGAAAGTTTAGAACACACAAAATTATCAAACTAAAGAACATATTTTATTTTTAATAAAATAGCGGAGCATGAAAAATAATTGTATATTACAAATATACACAGCAGAAAACCGTGCACTCCCAGCACAGTAAAGAGCATCACTCTATACAAAGCTTCCCTTTGCAGAATCTAGTGCTTCTTGATCTATTCATAGTGAGAATTTGTTTAACAATAGAAAGAGTCAATAAGCCCTTTGGGTCTCTTTGAATTGATCCCCCCCTTTTTTTTTTTGCACAAATCAGTCCAAACGTGTATAACATTGGCTTGATTTCCATTAAAAAGCCACAAAATGTAACACTAAAGGGTTTCTGAGGACTAGACCTCTTAGTTCTTTTGTTAAGAGATTTCTTTTGTTGTCTTTATGTACAGCAAAATACTTGTTTCTCTTTTCATGTCATGGTAAGAAAAAAAATGTATTGCACATTATTCTTATTCACAAAGTTTGTGTCTGGTGCAGGAAGTTTCTCTTTTAGTGAAAGAATATTGGTGAGCATTATAGATTGAACCTATTTTTAGGCACTCCAAACCCACTAGGCTGAGATGAGTTGTAAGGGATTTCTCTTTTTTTTTTTTTTTTTTTTTTTTTTTTTTTTAAAGTTAGCACGGAAGTTGCTTTCACAGATGGTATCCTTACTGAGGACAGGCCTCTTTGAGACCTTAGTTTCCCTAAAGAGACAATGCTCACTTGGGCACTTTTAAAATAAAATCATTGCTCCATAGAACTTGACTAGACCTCATTAGTCAGAAACTTCAGGGAAATCCAGCTCAGCTACAAGAAAACGTTAAATAAGGTATTGGTTTTTTAAAAAATCAAATCAAATCAAATCTGGGGGCTGGATGAAGGACTTAACTACAAATTAGTAACAGAAGAGACAGTTTTAGTTCACAATATTTCTTTCACTGAAAACCTTTCCATAAGTACGTTTACCTTCAGTTTTTCACCAGGTCCTGAATTCAGCGTGATACATTTTTTGCCTTGAGATATTAAACTGTTCTCTGACAAAAACCAGCACCATTTTTTTTTTTTTTTAAATTTCTGACTGCTACTGTGGACACTTGTAAGTCTGTAAAGTGAGATACAGTCTTCTCTAAAACCTGGTCACACACAAGTGGGCGGTTGTAATGTCGATTCATATTTTGCAAGGTGAGTTTTCTGTGGATGTTGAGGTTTTTTGTAGATTCCGCTACTTGTAATAACACTTGCAGGTTTTCTCCTACTTCTCTTCTTTAATCTTCGACTACAAACATTTTGCCAGGACTGAAGAGTCTTGGAAGTCCAGATCCACATACCACTAGTAATGCCCACAACTAATAACATAAAAATTTTGACCATAAAAATTTCTACTGCTGGAATAGAGTTATTCATCATGCAGTCTAAATTTTTAGTCTGATTGTTCATCTTGCATTTCTGTTGAGTTGCCACAATTTTCCAGTAATCCATATTAAGTCTTTCATAAAAATAGCACGCTATCACACAAGTTGCAGGCACGGTATACAGGACTGAGAAGACACCAATCCTGACCATAAGTTTCTCCAACTTGTCAGTGTTTTCTCCACCTGTTTTCATCACCCTCCTGATATGAAAAAGGGCCACAAACCCAGAAAGAATAAAAGAAGTGCCAATGATCAGATAACAAGCCAAAGGAATGAGCACAAACCCCGTCAAGGCATTCACATCCATGCTTCCAACATAGCACAACCCTGTCAGCTCATCTCCAGCCACCCTTCTCATAACTAGGATCATTATGGTCTTCACAGCTGGAATGGCCCACGCTGCCAAATGAAAGTAGCTACTGTTTGCTTCAATTGCTTCATGCCCCCATTTTTTCCCAGCTGCTAGAAACCAAGTTAAAGTCAAGATCACCCACCACAAGGAACTCGCCATACCAAAGTAATACAGAACCAGGAACACAATGGTGCAGCCAGTGCTCTCCAGTCCTTCCTGGATGACATAGAGCTGGCCGCTGTCCCTATCACAGGCAATACTTTCAGCACCTGAAAAGAGGCGGATAATGTACCCCACTGAGTAGACACAGTAGCACATGGAGAGGAAGATAATGGGCCTCTCGGGGTACTTGAAACGCTGAGGATCTATCAGAAAAGTGAGCACGGTAAAAGCACTGGAGAAGAAGCACAGAATGGACCAGATGGCAATCCAAACCACAGCAAATTGTTTGTCATCCTTGCTCCAGTAAACATCAACCCCCGGAGTGCAGAGCGGCGCGCAGGAAGCGCTCTTTTCCACATGGTGGAACTTGCCGGGATTTTCACAGGAGGTTCTGCTCAGGCTGTCCTTATGCTGCTGCAGATCGTGGCCGCTGCTGGGCCGCTGCGGACGAAACATGGGTGGCAGCATGCTGGATCCTCTGGGTGGTTCGTCCGACCCGTTGTTGGGGGCTTCCATGCACAGGTAATTGGGGTCGTTCTTGTTGGGCAGTTTGCTGCAGTCCAAGGAGTCCGGCCATTTAAAATTGAACTGCTCCATGATGGGAGAGCACTTCAGCCTCGCCTGCTCGCACATCACCCTGCAGGCCGGGATGGGTGTCGAAACCTGCTCCGTGCACATCGGGGCGTAGAGGGAGCAGAGGAAGAATTTCAGGTGGCTGTGGCAACCGTATTCCACCAAGGGGGCAAACTCGTGCAGCTGAATGGCAGCTTCCCTCTGGTTTTCGTGTCCCATCAGGTTCGGCATCCTCGTCATGTTGTACCCTATATCCTTGCACATGGGGATTTCTATGGGCTGGCACCTCCCGTCCCCGGGGCGGTCGATGTCCATGGAGCTGATTCCCGTGCAGGAGCAGGTCAGCCCGCAGAGCACCACCAGCGTCCGGACCCACCTCCTGGCCGCTGGCCCCATCGCGGCGGCGGCGACGCAGGGAGCCGGGCGCGGGGCCGGAGCGCGGCTCCCTCCTTCCCTCCCTCCGTCCGTCCGTCCGTCCGTCCGGCGCTGGGGGCGTGCGGGGCGGGCAGCGGGGGGAGGCGGCGGTCACTTCAGCGGCCGCAGGGCTCCCGCCTGGGACAGCACCGTCCCCGAGCGCGGCGAGGCAGCGGGGCGGCTGGGGACGGCGGCGCCCGGGGCAGCATAGCCCGGGCCGCCCCGCATCGGCCCCGCGGGAGGGCGGGCGGGCAACTTCGCCGACAGCCAGGGAAAGGAAAAGTCACCCCAACGCAGAGATGCGCAAAACTTACTGCGGGGAGCCCGGCAACTTTCTTTTCCCCGGGCTCCCGCTCCGGCGATCCGGCTCTCCGCCACCCTTCCCCTGCTGCTCGCCCTCGGCCCGCTCGGCTGGCGGGAAGCGGCGGCAGCGCCGTGCCGGAAGCCCGCGGGGCCGGGCAGGTCCGAGCGGTCACCGCTGCCCCTCGCACATGGCCCGGGCGGCGCTCGGGCGCAGCGGGTTCCTCCGGGGCTTTTTCCTCTTCCTAGGACGGGTCGCAGCTCCGCACTTTCTTGCCGAGAGGTGGGGACTGGTTCCTCCGAGTGCGGAATAAAGGAGGAGGAGGAGGAAATCTCGACGCCGCTGAAGAGGGGGGCCTGGAAAATCCGCCCCCTCTGGCCGCCCCCCGCCCCGCGTGTGCAGCGGGTGGGCAGAGCCCGCCGGGCTCCGGCCGGCCGCGTCCCGGGGCGCCGGCTCCGCTCTCCCCCGGCAGCAGCGCCGGCTCCCGGGGCCGGAGCAGCTGGGGTTTTCAGGGGGCGGTGGAGTCCGGGAAGAAAGTGAAATAATAATAATCATAAAAAAAATAAAAACCCGTGCGGGATCCGCCTTGCATACGCCATCCACTTTGCATGAGAAAGGTGAAGCTGACACGGTGATTTACTTCCCAATCGCTCGGAACGCCTTGAAACCTCCTTAAGGACCCCTACAGGTTTTCCTTGATCAGCACAGATTAGCGAAAGCCCCGTTTGTCGCTCCCTCTCCTTCTGTCTCCCCTTCCTTCCCCCTCCCTTGGAAGTTGAAGCAGCCCGTTCCTCCCGACGGCGTCAGCCC
>VZSF01003599.1:1354819-1470671 GCA_013398295.1 Chionis minor | reverse complement strand
GCGTGGCCGCGTGTTTCGTGTTGGGGTGGGGGGGGGGGGGGGGGGATGCATTTTATGGCCAGTGCTGTAAACTCTTCGCTGCCAGGGTCATAAAGTAGGGGCGCTTTTAGCCCGGAATCTCGGCTGTTTTCAAATGTCGTGCTTTGTCTGGAATTCCTAAGTGAACAGGACAGGCGGGATTGCCGAAAAAGTACGCGATTATGTTTTTAATCACCGCCCGGCACGGCTCGAAAAGTAGCTTGTTTGGGTTTATTTTTCTTCCCCTTTCTTTTTTCTTTTCCTTAAACGAGAACGCCGAAGAGGACAAGGGACGTACCCTGGGGAAAGTTACTCCATCCACTGTAGAAAAGATACTGGGAGAGTTTGGAGCCGGAGCTCACTCCGGAGTGAGCCGTGTTTACTTTCTAAGTTAAGCTTTGAGGTCTATTTTGCTTAGTGGTCTATCAGAGCTAGGAGGAGGAAGTGAAATCCCAAAGCCAAACTATAATTCACAATTTTACAGCCTGAAAAGGAGCACTGTGATGAGGAGTTAAAAGATTAGCTCTACTTTTCTTCCCTCCCCCCCCCCCCCCCCCCCCCCCACGCCCCTCTCCCGCCCTTACGATTGTCNGAGCTTAGTTTTAGCGAACATATTAATGAAGAAGGAAAATCTCTCTTTTTCTCCATTCCTGCTCGCCCCCACAAACCGGGCTCCTCTCCATTAGTGCCTGTTTCTTATCGAAATGAACACGGATTCTCCTGGAAACTACCAAATCCCGCAGGGGCAGAGTTAATATCCCACCAGGCTCTAGAAAGGAAACTGTTGGCTTCCTCAATTGTGATAAGGGTGAAATGGATCCAAGAAGGACAACAAACCGGGGCTGATGCTTGTCTCTGAAACCCCTGAAGATGTGGCTAGTTTTTGCCTAGAAGTAAAAGCCATCATAAAAATGATTTAAAACAGTAGTCCTCCTTTTTGTGATCGAGGAGATTATAAAGTATTGGTCTTCGGGGCTGACCTTTCCATGGGCATTTTTAGATTCCGTAGGGAATGTTACAAAAGCAGGCAGTGTTATGTGCAAAAAAAAAGCTTTATTTATTTTAATGTGTCTCTGTGTATCGATGTGTGTGAGAGTGAGTGTGTGTTGGGGCATTTCCATTCTTCATTAATCTAAGCCTGTTTTCTTAGTGTTTGTATGCGGCCTGATTCCTCTTCTGGAGAGCTCAGCTGGGGGTAGTGGGGAAGCGTGGGGAAAGCTTTTACAAGGGACAAGTAAATTCCACTTTAAAAAGTAGCATTTAAATAATAATAAAAAGTAGAACTTAAATAATATGCAAGGTGAACATATTCAATATTTGTTTTGTTCAACTCAATTGTTTGGGAGCTTGGTTTTCTTCTTTTTTTTTTTTTTCCCCAATGAGTCTTTTTGAAAAGCGTATTATATCACCATTCACATTAATCTAGAAAAAATACATGAAATAGAACATAGCCTATTTTCTTCTATAGCACTGATAGCAACCTTTTTCTCCTAAAAGGCAAAAAGAAATAGAAATGAAAGTGAGGGGAAGGAAGGGGGAGGGAACCCCCAACCTTTGCAGTTGTGTCTCTCTTAATTGATCTTTTATGTGCCAATTTAAATCGGCCTTGTTTTTCTAGCCATTATTTTAGCCGATGCATCCCACTTCAGATCATTTATTTTACTTTCTATATTTTTAAAGAGCTATCTAGGGGTATCTCCCATTCAACAAGCTCGAGCCGGTGAAACTAACAAATAGAACATTATTATAGAAAAATGAGAGCGCTGAGAAATCAGCAACTGGAAGATACCTCTGTAACTAATAAATGAAAAGAGCCTTTTGATGGCTCCAGCTGAAAAGATATTTTATTTTATTTTTTTTCTCCTGTGTGTGGGATTTGAGATGTGTGATTCTATGGAGCAGCCAGGCACCCCTGCTGCTAGGCCCTGGCTAGGAGTTGGCCCCCCTCTGGCAAATGTTATGGAGAATTGGGAGGAATTTTATGGCTGTCTTTTCCCTCAGCTCTTTTTTCTTTTGTCTTCTTTGAAGAATGACTTTAGACATTTTATTTACATATTTAACCATGGATGAAAGAGGAGAAAGAAAGCATTTGGGCCGTTGTGGGAATAGTGATATGTTTAAATTAATGGAAATCTTATTAGGCTTCTAAAATTTTAAGCAAAAGATTTTTAATGAAACTTTATAATTAAACATGATTTCAAATAATGTGCCAACTCACAGGAAAGATGCATTTCTCCCTCTAGCTATCCATCTCCCCACCTCCCAAAAATGTGCAGAGGAATCATCTGTATCTTAAAGTCCAGCTTTTCTTCTGTCCCGTAAGCAAAAGATTAAAAAACCTGAATATTTAATAAGGCATGTCATAATTCAAACCGTAACTAAATATTTTGTAGGTAAAGCAAACCATAAACAAGGCAAGAAAAGAGACACCACCACCCCTCATCCCTGCAATGGCAAAGTTTAATGCTGTGTAATCTATTGCAGTGCCAGTGTAATAAAATACTTTGATATGGGTAATGGTGAAAATCAAAGTTGCATCTATTCTCTACATGTTAGAGTCAATGGAAATTACAGTGCTAGGCGAGGTTTTCTGAAATGGGATTAAAGAAAACCCAAATAATCCATTTGAGATAAAATGTTCTGACACTTCAGCAGTAGAGAGAAATGAAATGATAGGCTTGGGGAGTTGAAGAGTTAATTAATACATTAAAGATTTTTAGTAAATTGTCTAAATTACATATGATTATCACTAGTGTGTTATGACAGAACATGAACTGATATCTACAGTCTTATGTTTAAGAAGTCTGTACTAGAACTGTTTTTCAGGTTTAATATTTTTGGCCAGCTGTTTATTACAGAAAAAATAGAGATCAGTTTAATGTTAGTCTCACTCAATAATCCCGTCCTCATCTATATTTGTATTCATTCATTCAGACACTTTTTAACTGCTCACATCTGATACATGTTTCATTCTGGTAACAAATTCTAACATATATATTTAAAAAAAAACCCCAACACATTAGCCATACAGAAGGTAGCAATTGTAAAAGAAAAAGATCACACACAGAAAAAGAAAGCTGATAACTATTTTAGCAATGTTACAAACCTGCCTTTCTTACTGAATTTCCGCTAGGTATTCATAAAATTAAACGGCATGCAGAAAAATATTTACTTTTTAAAGCAAATGGGCTTATTTTTTCCTAGCCACAGAATCTTGCAGCAGTTATCCTCCAATATTTAAATAAACATGTCCGCCTAACAGGACAGGCATACTGAGAAATATTCCCATGCAAGTGCGAATATTCACAATGCACAAAAGTTTTAATTACCTTAGAAAGCCACCACCACCAACAGTTAAAAGAATTAAAAACAAAAACAAATCATAAATGGATGAGTGGGTTGTATAGTATTGCTCTAATACAATTTAGCTGGCTATTTTAAGGGCACTTCCCTTGAAATGTGGTTTGAAATATTACCAAAGGTTCGACGGGGTGCATTAGTGTGAATTGCAAATCAGAACACTTCTTTAATCCCCTTTTCATGGCCTGGCTTCGGATCAGTGGCATCTAAGGGACTCCCCACTGATTCTGGCTCAGGAGGAACCATTCACTGGGGCAGCTTCCCTCCTCTATTCCCACAGTCCAGAAAACAACACCACAGACAGACACCCTCCAACTAAATTAGATTAAACTCCTTCTCTTCCACAGCACATTAGCCTTTTCACTGCCCAAGATTCATTATTCAGCTACTCCTAATTTAAAGATACAGTATTTTTCTCCTCTTAGGAACAAAAACAACAAACAAAACTAGAGCCAAAGCAGAATAAAAAAAGATTCCTGGTCAGAAATGAACCCAATAATTCTAAAATTACATAAAGGTAGGAGAATATCCTTTTCACTTATACTCTAATATTACAGGGATATTATCATTTTAAGGCACAGGCCACAGCGGAAATTTTCTATAGAGACTGAAAACAAGGACAGGCCTAGTAAAAAAGAAAATGCACACAGATTTTCTTTTCTTATATACACCATTCGATAAACTTTATTCATCATTCTTTTTGCATGCACTGTTTGCATAGCTGGCAGCCCGAGCTAGACTCAGAAAGGCATAAACATAGGGAAAACTGCATATGATAGCGAGATTTAATTACTTCTCTTCTAGTCACTTCCCCCCTTATTTTCTCTCCGTAACTTCTCCCCTCTTACTTTTCAAGATAAAACCAATCTTTTCAGAACTCCCTCATTCCCGTATGAGTATGTACCTCTGCACAACGACAAACGCAAGCAGCTGGCAAGAGGCAGGAGCAGCAGGATCCCAGGGAAGTTGTCTCAGGGGTCTCCATGGCTATCGCTGCCCTCGCAGCATCGGGCACTGCAGGCACGTGAACCAGTTCCGAGGAACTCTCAGTTCTGGGCGCTATTTGACATAACCTACATTACTTGTGGACCACCTGGATGGTGCGAGTGGAGGGAAGTGATAATCTCTGGCCCTTAATCTTCTCAGGTTTAATAAAAAATGAACCGCCCTGCTCCAGAAGAATCTTTGTTCCTCATGCTGTTTTGTAAAGCATCACTAAAGTATCTTTCTGATAAAATTCCAGTACAAATATTTGCAGTATCTAGCTTGCAAAGAATGGCTAAAGTAATTTTAGTTTTGTTCTTTTGGAAGATCCTGAAAGACACTCTCAGTGCCTGCAGCTCCCAGCTGGAGTTTCAGTGCCTCTCTAAATTAGCATCTAGAGTCTGGAAAGATGAGGGGGTAGAAAGCAATCTGAAGTATATGGCAGTATTTTTGACATATGGATGTTATCCTGTTTTACTTGAGCTTGCAGCAGATGGCAGATGTATCTGGCTTTCCTCAGTCCACCAAAAGCCTTCATACCTAGGCAGTAATCTTGTGGAAATCTCCCTTCTCTGCTAGTAAACTTTTGCAATAGTGTAGTCTTCCTGCTGGTCACGCGTCTGATCTCCTGATTGTCATGTTCAGTTCAGGTTTCTCACTAATATTGTATCTTTTAATTGCCCCTGCAATGCCTTAAGCATTTTGGCACCTCTGGTGCAGGCAGGGACTTCGAGGAGTAAAATGCTAGTAATAAACAGAGTTATTACTGCTATAGTAGAGGAGAGCAAGATGTATTCCGCTAATATTAAATATCATTCATGAACTTCCAAAGAAATATACAGAAGTCCATTTATCTGAGAGTTACTCTACTCTGCTCGTGAAAACTTGGTGAGAAATGTGAAATTAGGCTTTCTTGTGAAGGTTGCAGGACAGACATACTTTTCAGGCATAATGCCTCTAAAGAAAAGGGTAATGCAGCGATAGGATGGGTCAGAGGATTGAGATTGTTGGAGGATTGGTCTTTTTTCTCTTCATATTGGTTCACTACCTGTTCTGGTAGTGAAAGAAATGGCCTGTGGGCACTGATGTAAAAGGTAATTTCCAGCTGTCTGTAACAGTTGAAGTAGTCACATCCCAGCTTCTGTACCCATCCTGTAATATTCAGAACAGACTGGGGACAGGCAGAAGTAAAGATTTAGAACATGCCGTTAGAAAGGGAATGAGGTTTATCAGAGACCTGGCAGGGTAAGCAAACATGAGCTGGAGATCCCTGGTGCTTTGACATGAAGGGTTGTTTTCATCCTCTACCCCAGGATTTAAGAGCCCCAAAGATGCCACAAAGTATGGTTCTGTATCCATCACTCCTGTCTTGTTTTACCTCAGTGGTCTTGTTCAGGACCTTAATTTTTGATACAACACTTTCTACATCAGTGTTCTTTAAACCTTTGTACTGAACTTGTGTAGGTAGAAGGCAATAAATCGGATTTAATATTCTTTTGATACGTCTGTAACTGGCCAGATTCACGACATCATGAAGATGAATCACTTATCCAGAAACTAAAAAAAATCTGAAAATCAGCTTATTTTCAGACTTCTACATTTCTCGGACTTGGTATAATAATTTAAAAACAACAACCTAGAAGCTTTGACCTACAAAACTTGAAAAATCTCCCTCATTGAAAATCAGTGACAGCTAGACTCTAATTCTCTTACATGCTTTTTGCACTATCCCTGTTCCGTAAGAAGATGGCATTGTCTTTCATCGACTGCTCAGCAGCAGAGCTGGGATGCAATAGACAAGTCAGTTCTCTTTACCCTATATCTTCCAAACCCATTCACTATTTTGGTATTATTTCTACGGTCTTTTTCACTTCAGAAGGCTAGTTGATAATTTTTCAGTGCCTCTCTTCATAGTGCCTGTGTGTTTGTCCCATACGAGAAGAGGAGAACAATTGGAGGGTTTTACCAGAAGTCTCTAAAGTGTCATGCAGGGAAAACTACCGTAGTTTTTTTTAATCTACGTAGATTGCGTTAGCAATCTCTTTGATGTGTTTAAGATGATTTCCTAGTTTGGGAAGTAGGCTAAAATTCCAGACCTCCCTCTATGAACCCTCATGTCTTTTTACCATCTCTAACTTATACTGTTGTCTTAAGGTAATTTTTATTTGCATGATTTAATAACAGTATCAGTTTTAACCTTTACCAGTCCTTGACTCGGTTTTACCTACCTACCTAAATGTGGAATTAATAGTAGTAATTCTTGGAAGAGGGAGAGAAGCATATTGAGAGAGAGTTGGAAAATGATTTACAACCTCATGCAAGGGCCATTCTGGCCCAAGTGCAGCCCCTGAGAGCGTTAGAGCAGCTGAAATGCTGTAGCTTTCCGACGTATCCTGCCTTTGTCCTTGTCTTTGACACTTCACGGTGTGAGCCAGAGGCCTATGCCAGCTCCTTTGCCCGCTGCAGAGGATATCAGGATTCTTACATGTTCATTAAGAAAATGGTAAAGATCTCGCAGGCCCTTTTATCCAGCAGAGTTCCTTTATACCACCACGTTATATCGTATTGCGCTTCACAGTAACAGTGGTGGCGGCCACAGTAACACCCTTTTCTGAAGTTCTGAATAAAGGTTTTCAAATCATTTTTCAGAAGACGGGTAAGAGACATTTACTTTCCTAATACTAGACTGATTTTCTTTGATTTATCACATTATCTCTTTGGAAAGTTTTTACTCTAACATTATTCTTTTAAAAAATCTGAAAAAAACCCCAAACCCCAGTTTGGAAACCTGCCATGGACCTTCTCTCGTGCGTGATATAGACCACTGTAATAGAAACATAGCCTGATTTATCAGCCTTCTTAGCATGTAGAAAACAATCCCAGCCTAAACTTGCCTTCCTGTCTCAAGCTCAATTCTCTTCATAAGAGCCTTTTAAAAGTGACTATAATAGAGACCCGTGTCTCTCACTGTTTTGCAAAAGTGAATTAATTAATGCTTTTAAAATCCTTTTGTGGTATTGTAGGTAAATCTTTCTGTAAGCAATATAAAGAAGGATAAAATGTGATACAAAATATGTACCCTGTGTCAGAAACGGAAAGAACAGCACAGTAAGAAATTCTCGCATTGTAATTCAAACCCCGCTCCTTCTCCAAGATTAATCTTTTTCTTTCTCAGATGTTTACCAACACCTGTCATTCACTGGACAACATTCCAAAGCCAGGTCTGAAAGGCACGTATGGTGTGCGTGGTACATATAGAACTGGCTATTTTGTCTCCTTCTAACGGCGGATTCTTTGTGGATGATGCCAAAGTGGAGAGTATACGCTGGTAACTGCACATTCATTTAGTGCTGGGCACTTGCTAGCGTGCTGCCTGGTGTCTACTTTGTGCTAAGCAAAATGAAGAGAGCAGAGTGTGCTACTGAATGGCAAGGTTAGGAACCAGCTTTTTCCAGACGATCAAGGATTTCTCCAACTCCTGCAGCCACACAGCAAATTCACGAGCGTTCTGCATGGATGGAGCACAGATGTGCACCAAGCAAGTCTCCTCATTTACTACTGCTTGCTCTTGCCTTGCAAACTCAGCAAATAGCCTTCACCACGTAGAAGAAAATTCAGTTGTTTTGGTCAAGCATGCTTCAAAAGAATCTGTAAATGGGGAGCTGCCTGAGCACACGGAAGCTTTGTGTCAGTGCAGCTGTAGAAGTGTGGGTCTTCAACAGAGATGTTGGGAACTTTGCTGGCCACTGTCAGCTGAACTGGCCAGTGCAGAGCTGGCCAGAGCACATACGCTCTTGCAGTGTGGAACTGCAAGATGTTTTCTTTTTCAGGTGGATAACCACCGCTGTAAGGGCCAAATCCTGGTATTACTGGAGGCAAAGACTTTGCCGTGCTGTTAAGTGGAAGTAGGCATGGTCTTTCTGATTACATAATTCTTCAAAACTATAGCTGTTGTGGCCCATTCCTATCATGGCACTGGCTCACACTAGGGTGGGTTTGTCTGTGCTTTGCTCCTGCTTCTTTTATGTAAATTCTGTTTTCAACCATATTTTTTCCTTGGTTTTTTACCTCTACTGTTATGTGATAATTCTTCAGAATATGGGCAGGGAATTACCATGTAAATGGTCTGAGGCCTAAATTTTATACTCACCTACACAGGAAAAAATCAGTATCTACTTGAATTTCTCGAGTGCTAGAAGAATATCCAGGAGTTTGGGCCAAAAGAAATGTGACTTCCATGATGCAGTTATGCTTCTGTGGTGGATGGGAACTAAAATCTAATAATCCAAAGTTTCCCATACGTATATGACAGGTATATGGTATTCCCCATAGGTGTATGTCATTCCCTAATCCATAGTATGATATATTGAGGAAGTACCAATTCCACAATAGCTTTGTGTTTTACCCATTCTTACCCTCTTCTCCGGGCATTTGCCAGAGGGCATTGTCAGAGACAGAACATCGTGCTAGTGGGACTTCTGGCCTGACCTGCGTATCCATTCTACATTCTTATATTCTTAGGTACCACGAATGGCTGATATGGGTTTAATCACTGCTGTATGTTGCTCTTGGACTTTCTCCATCTGGCATTTTAATTTTAACAGTGTGATGGCAATCGCACGTTCTCTGAAGCAAGCATGAAAAGTGAGAAATTTAAATACCTTTGTTTGGAATGCTATTTATTGTTTCCAGATCACAAAAAAAAAGAGATGCTTTGGGTATCTCGTAAGCAAGAGGCACAAAAGAGACTGATCTAGTAGGTAAGGCAGGCATATCAATTTTCACAAAATGAGCACAAAGGTCACGTATAAAGTTGGTTCTGTCCAAAAGCCACAGCTAGTGTGTTTGCGGTACAGTCTTTCTCTCATCTGGTGACACTAAAAACTACTTGTGTCTGGTTGGCAGAATCTCTAATCGAGGATGTCAGACTGCAGGACAAGAGAGACCTGGTTCGGCTGCTTTGGGCCAGAGCGTGTGTTGGCTATTTGAGCCCCCCATTTGGTGACAGTCCATCCTCACGCCACCAAATCCAACCTTTTCTTTTGTCCTGGCACCCAACTCATCATATATAGCCTGACAAGGCTGTATTTCCCATGTCAAAGCAGGAATTTGATAGAAATGTTAAAGCACTAGACTGAGAATCAATCTGGTTCAACTCCACAAACTGCCAGCATGGTACAGAATAAGACACATAAACCTCTCCTATACAGTGGACTTATACCAGTGTGAAATACAGTGAGGAAATGCTACATTTAAATCTGTCTGATATTATTATTATTATTATTATTATTATTATTACAAGGTGGGAGAAAAGATCTGCTTAGTCTGAAATACTTGTATCTGCATAGGGAAGTGCACAGAAAACAGCAATGATTTAAGTATAATGACATAGTATTACTGGAAAAAACATCTGTGTCCACAAGCCCATTGTCTAACTTTGTGTGTCCCCTGTCTTTAAATGAAGAATATTCTGCTTGATGTTAGTGAATGGAAAGTGCTCAGCACTGCAGTGCTGGAATACACTATTACTTCATGAGAGAGCGATCAGAAAATTCAGACATTTGGGAAGACGCAGATAGACCTTTTAAGATCAATTGCAAGTTCAGTCCACATAATATTCCAGTTTTGGCAATCTCACGTTCAAGAGTACAGAAACTGTGTTACATGTTGCACACATTAGGCAACCAAGTATACAGAATCAATTCAAAGCAGCTGTTGAAGATCAGAAAATTTAGGGGAGCTATAGGGTGAATTCTTCCATCTATACATCTTTTTTTGGAAGGAGGAATGCAAAGGAGGAGGGAATGAAAAATTGATACTGCTCTGTGCTCCAGATGAAAGAACAAACATAATTTTATTTTCTTTAATGACTGCACTGGATTCTGAAATTAAACCCAGCGGGTAAAAAGATCCTGTGCAGATTTCAAAAGAGATCGTGTAGTCTGTCCATGTGCTAAGGCAGGCACATTTTTTAAGCCCTGCCACATTCTGTAAAACTGAAAAAGGGTTATCCCTGTAAGCATTCTGCTTTTCAAAGCCATCTATCTCTCTCCACCTACCCCAAGTCATTGGATATTCCAAAATAAATGTCAGCCTAACTTTAAATGTCATTTCGTGGTTCCTCCCTTTAACTATAGCAGGAGGATTCCTCTATACTCTGCATTAAATATTATTAGAGCTCAATGTACAGACAGCACTCTTTTTTTTTTTTACCCTCTCAGCAGAGCCAGACACACAAAAAAAACCCAAACCCAAAACCAACAAAAAACTCAGCCGTATAAATAACTGAATATAATCCCCAGTACAGATTTTAAACCAATTGAACTGAGAATAGCTAACCTTCACTCTGAACTCACTCCAGCTGCAGGTTAATGCAGTTAATTGCAGAGCACCTGGTCTAAGCCTCAGGTATATGAATCATCCCCACAGCACACCTTTCAATCTTTTATTCTTCTGTAAAGCCCTGGGGCAGCTGACAGTGCCTGTTTAAGCTTTGTTCCTAGTGGGTGTGCCAACACGCTGTCAGAATTCCCTTATTATATGCAAAAGAAAGGTTGTACTTTAAAGCGTATGTAGGTATCTCCAAGGCTGTGGTTTGAGGATACGCCGTCTCCAGTAGCAATGTCGACTAAACACGTACCTGCCTTCCCTCCAGAGGTGCCTCTGCTGCGTCCTGCTGCTCCCAGGCGAGGTGCGCGCTCCGCCAGTTTCGCTAACCCAGCTGTTTGTGGGGTCCCCCTGTGAACAGGATCAGGAAATTGAGTAGTCTGAAAGATCAACCCCCACAACATTTACAGATTTTTAACACCAAAACAACGCATAACATTAAGCTAGTGTTGCTTCTGGAATCGGCACATTCTCAAAGGGTGGCCCGTGAGTGTGGACCCAAAAAGTGCTGTGTACATGTTTCTGTGTATACACCTGTGCTTTTATTTGCATGTGTTTGTGAGACAGACATATTTTTCAGTGTCTATGTGCATACACATTACTTCAGACACTCATATAATCCATCCTTTTAAAACCAGGGCTAGTCCTCTTTAGTTTGATAACTTCTTTTTTAACTCCGTAAGTGAATTCCATAGCCTTTATCCATGGAAAGCCTGGTCTTGGATGCAGATTTATTTATAACATCAACAGTAAAAAGTCAAACTGAATTAACTGTTTACCTAAATACTATAATGTATATTCACATAACATATGTACAACCATGTGTGTTTTATAAATAAATCTCTAAGTGCACATGTATTGGGGACTGAAATACCTACAGGGTCTTTTGGTATGGGTGAACTACTTGTAGATACTTGTAAGTTCTTGCTAGTCTGGGATTGATTATGTCCTGCTTATTAAAGTGGTTTGCAGCTTTACACTGGTAAATGTCATTTAAAAAGGGCGGGACGATGTTTTGAAAATAGTTGGTCACTGCCTTATCTTGCACAGACATAACTATGAAAGTACAATCTTCTTTATCTTACCATATAATAACTGAATTACATTTCTTTACATAGGTTTAATGCATATGTGTCACATGGGATCCTTCTACTATAGGTGATACACAGATAAAGAACATGAAACTGAGGGACGTAAAAAGGGTTAGTGGAGAAAAAGTTGTGAAGAGAAGGTAAATGAGCTGCACTGAACATGTACTTTATACAAAAAATTAATGATAGCTTGTACAAAAATTGTGTTATAAGAATGAGAGTCTGGAAATTATAAAACTGCCCTCTCTTTGGCAATACTGATTTCTTGTTTCTTTGATGTGTGTTAGCACAGAAGATTAGGTTACTCCTTAAATTACACACAAATAACAATCAGACATTGTCACAACAATCTTGATGTTGTCATCTTTTCCATTATGCCATTCCACTACACTGGTTGGCAAACTACCACTCAAATATCAAAGTACACATTCATAATGATTCTGATTTCAAGCTACTTATTTTCAGTCTGCCTGATAGTCAGTTTTTTGTCTCTTGCTTCATTAAATGTCCCCATATATAATGAGTATGTTGCAAGTGTAAAATACCAAATTTCTGATTTCATAGCATTTGATGTTGCTTTGCCCAAGTGTAATAAAGGAGCAAAGCCAAGGGAAGGGGTTACCTACATACTCTAAGCCTCCACAAGTTGGAGCCTTCTGAGAAACTGGGATGGTAGCCCTTCAGACAAAAAAGGCCAAATCTGCTTTCAAGGAAATCAACATCAAAACTGCTGCTGACTTACACAGAGTCAGGACTTTGTAGCTGGAGAGGTCACATTCAAGTGCAACTTTGGAGCCTGCAGTGAGACCACACCTCAAGGGTGAGTGACAGATCCAAAAGAGCAGAGCATTCACCTATCCTTAGAGGCTACAGATGAGTTGCATTATACAGAAACAAGAATTTCTATCTATGATGCCTGGTTTAGGATAGATAGTTATCTTTAATGACCTGTAGGAAGATTTGTGACTTTATCTTAAGCTATGGATAAGATTTAAATAATCTAAATAGTTCCCTTAGTTACACTCTATTTATCGTCAGTCACAGGGCATTAATCTAATCGATATTCAGACAATCTGAGGTTATTAAGGTATATATTTCCCCTTTGCAATAGGCATTGGCTCATTCAATTGGATGAGATACTTCATTATATATTGTAATGACACAGATGTGCATCTACCCTGATCTGACGGGAGAAACCAAATCATGCAATTTATTATCTAAAATGGTTTACTTGCGTTCAGGCACAACTCATCTACTATAAATCAAGATCACCTTTCTGTAAGGGCCTGAACAAGGTCTGTGCATCACTTACACTTTTTAGGTAATGCCAAAGTGATACACAGTGAAGAATTTCACCTTGAGAAATGGGGTCCCTCTTAGGTTCTGGCTATAAAACAGAGTATATTAAAAAGTCTGATTCAAAACCCAGGACATAAGTGGGAAGTTCAGTTACATACTCTAGAATTTAGTCTAATGCTTTTACTGTCTTCACTGTCCTTGGCTTTAAGTTTATTAAAAATTCATCTTGAAATTCAGTTAGATGATACTTTATGTTATTGGAGTAAATGTAGTTTAATCATCAGCTTGGGTATTTGCTTTCCATTTTGCTTTTCCTTGTCAAGACAGTGAAATAATACAGTTGCCATAATCTCCCTATTTCTACTGGTCCCAGGTATTCCTGCAGAATCTTATTTCCAATTCTACAACAAGTGTTATAAAAATGCTCTAAAGTAAAGCATAGAATAGACACATCCCGTCTCGACTGTTATGATGAATGCTTGCTGACATAGGTCATAAACTTTATAGCATTTATTCCAAACAAAAGCCTGCTATTATGTAGTGGGGGTTATCTGTAACAGGGGAAAGAAAAGAAGAACGCTTGCTCTTGTTTCTGTGGTTCAGTTTGATTTTGTTCCTATTTAGCTGATATTACTGTCGGGTTTTTTTAAAAAGAGGGAAAGAAAAAAAGTGTGGACTTCACTTTGTTCAGCTTCTAATCTCATGCCAAATGAGTTAGCTAGAAGCATTTAATACTGACAAAATACAGTCTGAGCTGCAACAGTTCTGACTCATGTGTTGCTGTTCAGTCTCCCTTGAGAATTAGCTTACTGTAGCCAAGGAGAATCTTGGTCCACATCTATTAATCTTCCTTATTAGTGTAGATACTTTTTTGAGCCTGGGATCTCACTGCCTTATGACATGGTAACGCAGGAGAAACCCACCCAAGTTTATGGGCTAAGGCAAGTAATCAATCAATGCAAACAACAGTGCCATGCAGACGAGATTTAATAAGAAGAATGAACGGAACCAGCTAAGCCCCCAGGGATAGATGAACCTACTTCTCATTTTCTGTTTATTAAAACCATTCATATCAATTTGTCATGTGGAAGCATTTAGTTCATTCAAGCACAAGTGTAATTTAAAAATCCTATTAATAATACTTCAAAATACAGACTGTCAACTTCTTTACACACAGGTGATAAGAGAACCAGAGTGGCAGCTTAAGATATCTAATTCCAATATCAGTGCAAGATTTACTAAACAATGGGTCAAACTCACTTTTTGTATAACTCCTCTGAAGTAGTTACAGAAGGCATGAATTTAGGAAAACACATCCATTTATTGCCCTCCAAAGGCCAGATAAAAACTTCTCTGAAGCTGCTAAATTTTTTTTCATCAATTTTCTGAGATTTATCTTTCCATTTGCTCTAAATGGCTGTGAACCCAATTCAAGAAACTTGTAATAGTCCCTGGAAAACTCAAAAAGCCTTTTTTTTTTCCCAGGAGTAAGAAGCACCTTGCAAGCCCTTCCATTCTGCACAGTCCCTTCGGGTCTCCTTATCCATGCTACCAAAAGGAGCCAAAACACAGACCTGCTTCACTGGGCAGAATTAAGTCAGGCCATTAACAGTTGCGGTCACTGCTCTTGGAAGAATGCTCTTTGCCAACATTTAATGGGAAAATTTATCCAAAATTGCTTAGGGAGCTAGCCCTGTCACCCTGTTTCTCTGCATCAGTCCTTGTGCAAATGTCTATGGTTTTATGAAATGGAAAGATCACATTTGACTCCCTGTTCTACCTGTCTCAGAGCTGTGCTTCTGGGCTTGATCCAAAGCCTGACAAAATGACAGTTTCTTCATCTACTTGAACTACCTCTAATTCAGACCCTATATATATGACTTTAAAAATACAACAAATGTCTGTTTGTGGACTTTGGGAGTGTAATTGCCAAAGAGCCAGTTCAGATGCAAAACAGAAGTCTTCCTGGTGTGGCCTTGGCTTTGCCTTACCCTCTCACATTCATTGCCAGTAAGCCAGACACTTAGCCCTAGCATAACATCCATCTTCACATATATAATTAGTATCACACCTACAGGCTCTGTTTCTTTTAAATAATCCTTTGATGAATGCTAGAGATATTAAGCATATTATTAGAAGGAGTTGGTGCTTAGAAGAAGCAAAAAATGCTATGCTTCCAAACTGCTTTGTTCTTCTGAATTATTGCATGATAGAAAAAGAAAACCTTTTCCCTCTTCCAAAAGAATATACAAAATGCTGCTGCAGATTTGGCAGAACCTGTTTCAGGTTTGAGTAGTTACTAATAATCTAAGGCAGAAAAGAGAGGAAGGCAACCTCAAGCTCTCAAAATATTCAATAAACTCATCGTTCAGGAGTATCTCAATACATGACAGCCGGTAAACCTCAAGGCTGGGAATTGAAACAACAGCTTGGTATGAAGTGACCAGACCAGACCTCCCTCCTTAAACTAAGAGACTACAGTACCTGGTAAAGTTTTATAGCCCTAACAAGATCTTTAACAAATTAAAGCCACTGGAACTATGACTTTGTTCTTTCTTTTCAAGCTGCCCACCTTCCTATTCCTATCCAGCAGCGCTACTACCTAACGGATGGTTTTAATTCAGGTCCCAGACCGGTACAAAGCTTTGTATTCATACAATAAACCTTTCAAAGAAGAATTTAGGTTTATTGGAGTTGTTTAATTGTTGTAGAAGCTCCGCTATAATAAATAAAGACTTCTGACATTTTTGTCTCTTTGTTATAATTGACTAAATCTATTAGAATATATTCATAACTGAGGGAAGACTGGGATCCTTGTGACTGCACTTACATTTGCATTATTTATGTAGCAACAAGCACTAGATAAGGCAAAGGAATAAGATCCTTGATCATCATCTCCTTTGATCATCTCCCCCTTCCCCCACCACTTATGTAGAGCATACCATAGAGGTATTTCTGTTCATAACTGGAGTTCCACCTATCAGTCCCAGGAATACTACACCAAAATTCACCCAACATGTAAAGGTACACGGGGTTGCTGTGTTCTGAGGCTTTACTGTAGGATTCTCTTTTTCATTATGACAATACTAGTACCCTATAGAATGGCCTGTGAATTGCTGAGCATACACACCTACAGTATAAGCTACCCTGGGCTGCCTTCCTGCCCAGTAAACAGGTAGCCAACATGCAGTGCAAGCATGAGGAGGAAACACAAATGATGCAAATACTTCTTCACCAGAAATCAGTCTAAACTGTTCATGTAGAAAATATCTGGACCAGCAGCAGTTTGGTTTACTCTCAAAGCTACACCAGCTCTCAGCCTGGAGTCCAGGTTCTATCTGCTTTTGCTCTCCCAGCGAGGCAGATGTGCCTGTGCGATACTTCCCACAGTGCTGTGCATGTTCAGCAACTTTATTTCTATCCTTCCTCTAAGAACCTTCTGTTTTCTGTAGACTTTCACTGTTTAAATTCCCAGCCAAAGACAGATGCCCATCAGAACACAGGCAATGATCCAAGGAATTCCCTTTGCATACAAATATGAGACAGACACAGCAAGTATTTTCCTTCACTTTCATTTTAAGTTTCAGCTTTAAATCACATGCAATAAATTGACTTTCCATTCTGCTCAGGATAGATCTTCGTTTTAGTACGAGGCTACCAGAAAGTAGCAAATTGGTACCAAGAGTCTGCATACTTAAAGGAAAGGAAAAGCACATTCATACACATAATAGGATATAAACCATGTCAGTGAGCAGAAAGAAAATGCTAGGAAAATCCTTTGCTATTACATGTATGGAGATTTGGGTTTAGTTCTAGGTAGTTTACATTTTGAATTCATCGTCAGGTTTCGCATGTGCCTTTCTATTGCTTACACAGGAGCCTAAGAATCAAACAGAAATCCTGAGGATGTTGCACTTGAAATCAGATCCGCATTTGTTAGGGAGCTTTCATGGTCCAGGTGTAAAATCTCCAATAAACATTAGACATAACTCAGACAGAGAAAACCACCCTGTAGTTTGACAAGCTGCTAACCACAAGGCCACAAAGGACAAAGAAGCAGCTTCTGACATCGGAGACACATGGTATTGTTAGCTGACACCCATAAAATGAAATTTAGTCAAAACACATTCTTCACCAAGGCTTGGAGGTGCATTTACTGCACACTGAATAAAAATCCCTACGAAAGAAAAAGTTCCAGTTGCTGATACTAAACCTGGAAATTGACTTCCTGAAATATCCTCACTGCAGATTTAAACCTTACTTGAAGCACTTAGGAAGGCTCTTCACTGACTTTAGTGATTATTCTCAAAAAAGTAAAACAAGATTTTACCCCTAAAAAAATATAGACAGTAACACTATTCAGCACAAAAACCCACACACACATTTCTTCATGATGACCAGGAAAACACACTTTCCAATGACAAGTTGTTTCCACATTTTCCATAATACATCCCAACCATAAATCACTTTTTGCTATGGGATGCTAAATCTCTTATGTAATGTCCTTTTTACACTCCAGCTGATTTCCTAGAATGTAATGTTTTGCATTTCATGACTTGTAAATTTACCAGACTTTCTTTTCAAAGAGAAATTAATATAAACATTATGAAATCTTTTATGTCCGATTGTCCCTAATTCCTTCCACAAAACAGCGTGTTTCTTTGATGACTTCATTAGTGAAGGAACATGTCTGCCACCCCCGAATGTTTATATTTCCACTGAAACTTGTGTTATGATGCTGGAAAAGTAGAAATAGAAGTAAAACCAAAGCTTAAAGACACAAAAAATTAGAAGCCAGGAGAACCTGGGAAGGAAAAGAATGCGGACTCCCAACCAACATCATTGCACAGTGCAGAAAAGTGTAGTGACTCCACTTTACTGCCTGACTGCTCCTTCTAAAACTCATTTCCACTGACTTTACTGGGCCTCGGATCAAGCTGTTAGCAGAGAAATTCTTCGAGTAAATGCATCTCTATGTCAAAAAATGTTCATAGAATCAAGTTGGATAATACAATATTCTGATGTTCTTGAAGATAATAAGTGTCATAATCAGTGACTTCTTCTCTGGCTAGTCTGAAATTCTGTTTCTGTACTGTGAGTCTCTAACGCCCGAAAGGGAGCAGACAACGTGCATGCAGCAAACTGCGCTGTGGAAACGTACACACTCTTTCACATCCGAGTTCCAATTACAAGCAGTTAATTAACAATGTGTTAATGCATTGCAGTTACTGATTACAGAATTTAAGAGTTTAGTCTGGTGGTTTATAACCGTAGCTTATTAATGTCCATAGGGAATCTGTTTATTTGTTGGCCTTCCCCTATAATTTCCAGACTGTGAAATGGAAGTGCTGTGTAGCGGACTGTCTTGATGACGCGCAGTAAGAATGGGTTTATTACTTGAAAATTCATCAGAAGAACCAGAATTGAAAAAAAAAATCTCTTTCCATCCATATAACAATGTCGACACAGATAAGACTTCAAAGCCCACTAACCATGTCTTCAGATCCAAAATGACATTTTTTCTTTTCCTGTAACTTACCAAGTTGTTTAATTTCATTGCAACAGATGCATTTTCATGTCATAATTCTACTCTACTTTGTTAACTAGTCCAAAGGAAACGAGGAGAGAGAATATCTAGAAGTTGACCGTGATATAACAGTGATGGTAAGAAATATGGAAATAATGTTATCTGCAAATAGCAACATTATTACATTTGTACAATTAGTTGTATATATTAAAAAATAAAAATATGAACACACTCCTTGAACTGCATCCTTTTGCATTTATGTTATTTGAAATTTGCATATGCTTTCTTCTGTGTTGGATACTTTATTCTATCTGACTGGTAGCCCACGGACCTCTTTTCATTTGTTCAGTCCGTTGAGCTTGTGCATTTGTTCTTCCTCCTGTCTACTCTAATAGACCATCCATTATATTCCAGTTTAAAGAAATGCTTAATCTGGTATTACCGTATAACGGTGGTTTTAGCTGGGGTTGTTCATAAGCAGCACAGTGCCATAAGCACCCAAACCCAATATTTCCTACTTAGAGGGTTTCATCAACAGGTGCAGCTGACCCTACGTTGTTGTTCAAGATCCAGATAAATGTGACCTATTAGAAGGAGTCCAAGAATCATGGATAGTGGTGGTCATATACACAAAGGCAAGAGTTTGGCTGGGGCACAAGTTAATGCAGTCAGTGAGACAATTTACATGCTTTCAGAAGCTGAATCCATTTCTGCAAGTCACGGAACCAAGGAAACGCACTGCCCAATGTCAGCCCTTGTACCTACTTTGGGACCAATACAGGGAAGAAGGGAACACAAAATATGTGTAACAGTGGGGAAAACCATGACTTCAGAACGATATTGAATTCATCGCTAGCTTTTATTTTTAGTGTCTGTAACTCTGAGTCATAAGCACAAACAGAATCTTGTAAAGTAATTTTGCGTAGGTACTTGGGCTTGGTTCTTTTTACAGCTGTACAGCTGTGATCGTACAGAAGGATCCTCGTAAATGTAGGGTCCTGTACCAGGGATTGAATAGCTCCTGACAGTCACGCCTCAGACTGCCACGGATCACGTCAGTCTGGCAATGTATTCCTCACTTGAGGAACCTCAGGGCTTTACTGGAGGTACATGCATGGGCTATAAAATCGTAACTTTCCAAGATAAAGCAGCATGCCAGAAGTTCGGACTCGATTCCCAGCAAATGCTGTGCGAGGTCCAAGATGCGCTCAGCTTCCACTGAGGAGGTGACAGTGCAAAGCCCCGCGGTCTGCATGCAAACAGAAGACTAGTGCACTTCAGACCCTCATATTAACATCTTGCCACCACCAAGCGAAATTCAAATGTTGTCATAGCAGCATAAGGTTTTCTAACACTTAGAAAAAAGTATTAATTTTCTTACAAGCTCCCCCGATACCAAATTTGGTAAGGTAAAAGCTGGAGGGGTGAAGCTGTGTGCCAGTAAAAGTTTGTTTTCTTCTGCCAAGGAAACTGCTGTTTTCAAGGCAGATTCAATTAGAGGCAATGGATGTTACCTTGAGGAGCTACTTTGTTTACATTTCAAAGACCTAGTCCTCTTGTTAGACTGATACTGTTTCATGCAGCGCCTTAATGAAAAGCATTTGTTTCATATTATACCTCAACAGCAAATTAGATTCTCCCAAGACAGTTTGACTATGTGAGAAAGCCTTTGTGACTGCCCAGACTTCTGTGGTGTCATTAAGATAACGACCCTCACATCTGCTCTTTCACATGCTGTTCTCAAGGAACACATAAAAATTATTCAGATCTATTACAAATTTAGAGGGTTTATCACCCCAAGTGGATTTAGATAGCTTATTTTCCCCCTAAATTGCTGAACTCCACTTGAAATAAATGACAACTATGAACATTTTGCAGGTTTTTCATACCCACTAACTTTAACCAACGTCCCTTTCGGACTCTGACAGTGTCCGATTATAGCAACCAGCAGTGTCGGCTTTTTTTCAGAGGGTTTTGGAAGGATTCTCACTATACCGAGAAATGAAAATGATGGAAAAGTGGCAAGGAAAATGACTGCAACCATGTTAGATATTTCCTGCCTCTTGCTTCTCTTGTATTGTCATTAAAGGGCACTCTCTGCCTCTACTGAGTATTTCCACTACCGATGACTAAAGATAAACGTACAAATGTACCTGTAAGTTACATTCAAAGAATTTTTGTGATAAGTTCCAGAGAACGAACTCCACTTAGTTTGAGGAGCAAATTCTGCTGTAAAGTAAAATAGCGATAAAATGGCTATATATGTGGAAGCTAGTGAGGAAATGTTTTAATACCCATCACCTGAGTGGCTAGCATATGCTAGAAAACAAATATAATTTATGTGGTAAGAGATCTGTGTGGTGAATACCATTCTGGAGTACCTGCCGATCAAAAATCCCTTCAGCTAAAATCAGCTGAAATCTAAAAGCCGTGTTATTCGTTATGGCTGGCGTGCTAACACAGTCAAGTTTGGAGTGCTCCCTGAACGAAGCATGGAAGATTCATCCCAAAATGACAAATGTATTTGGAAGAAAATGTCATAATTAAGATTTATTTACATGCGCACCTCAAAATCACTTCGGTACTATTTGTCACATACAGAAACTGAGCACATGTGAGTCACTTGCCAACCTTACATAGAGTCACTGGGCCTGCTAAACAAGGTAATTTTCACTTTGCCCAAGAAAGTTAGAAACACTATGTCCTCAACCAGAAGAGCTTGAATGACAAGTGACTCATATTAGGAATTCCTTGTATTCAATCAGCTACCCTTGATGTGAGATAAAGAGAGTTGATGAAAACAGACAGAACCCAGTTTCAGTCTTCTCTTGGGAAGAGTGAAGACCTTTTTTACATAGGGACAAATTCGTTCCTGGCAAAAAGCTTTTTACTTTAGTGGAATTATACCAAGGATGAAAACAGGTCATCTTGTTTTGTACTACATGCTTCACATCAATGATGAAATAAACTGGGTCTCAAAGGAGAGGTGATAAAAAGTCAGCACTCATGCTTTGTTGTGATTTCTTTTACACTATAAAACCTTCTAACGCTTAGTTTTTAAAATATATTAGTTTGATTTATCATTGACTTATGTAACACTCAGTGCAATGACAACTAAAAGCTTTTCATGGAAATTAAAACACTACTTTCTGAAATCATCCAGACCCAGCACAGCGTATGTATCAAAACCCTTACAAAGAAATCAGAAATCACCTGCCTTAAGTATCCAACTGGAAGGAGAGAAAAAAGAAAGAAAAAGAAAAGAAAAGAAAAGAAAAGAAAAAACAAGAGACAGAACGAAGTCTTTCTAATTATTCTCAATATCTCCATTTTTGTATGCTTAATTTGTGATGAGTTAATGAATCCTGATTCTCAAAAAAATGCTGGGTGCAATAGTCAAGGAGAGCAAGCATAGCTGAATATTTACATTATTTTATGATTCTATCCTGGTCTGAACTATAATTTAGGTAACCTGAACATCCCTTTTGTACTATTCTGAATATATTTGTAGCACTCTATAGTAATGGTTGCAAGCGCTGCAGTCACACTATCATGCAGAGTCGGCTATATTGCTTTGATCATCCTATTATTTGGGTTATTTTACGACAGTTTTAAATGGCTGAGAACTGCACAGAGATGACTCAATTGTACCATTAACCATGAACAGCAACTACATGTTAACAATCTCTAACTACCCCTGAACAATGTAAACAGGAAGCCTGGTGCTGGAAATTCATTTTGAGGATTTCCACTGTTCTTGCAGATAATGTTTCAATGATCCTAGGTCACAAATAGGGTCCCAAATTAAAAAAAAAAGTCTTCACACTGTGCCAACTAGGAGTTTTAACTGTTGCTGGACCAAATGAATAGACATTTTCAGTGGTTCTTAAGGAGATTTTATGCCACTGCCTTCAACAGAAGTATATGAAAAGTGTCACAACATTTTAATTTAGTTATATCGTAAGAAACTCCCAATGATATGTCTGACATACTGTGTGATACCTGGGATGCATTTTTAAGATTAAAAAGATAATCTCTACTTAATATTAACAAGAGCATTATGTAAATTAAAATGAACTTTCGACCCCCAAAATTATCCTCTCCAAATCAAGGTAGTCATGATCTCCTCTTTCAAATCCAATCCAGAACCTAAGCATGTGGATTTGATCATGGTTCCTTTGTCCGTATACAAAACACACTCTAAAGTGCATCCTGGTTCCTTGATCATCCAGACCTAAAGAACATGTACCACAGCTTCCTCCCAGCATTTGCTGGGAATTCATAGAAACTGGGTCATGGGGTGAGGGGACAACAAGTGACCCTGGGTACTGCTGCGTACCCAAGGAATTGGGACACAGCTGGAAAGCCCCTGTTGTGACAAACTGCTTAACAAATTAATTAAAATTAATTCACAGGAAATAAAAATCAGTTAATAGTAAAAAGTAAAATAAAATAAAAATGTGCAAAATACTTCAAAATCTTAAGTACTTTCTTGAATGTGGTTATAAATGTAAAAATGTTGGTTCTGTATTTCCATGACTGCAGAGTGAAGTGACTGTGGAACTGAAATGTTGCCGGGAGAATCCTCTTCACTACCCGGTTTATGCACCAGGCTAAGAATAAGCCCTAAACTTTTCTATAATAAGGATATTCTGGAAAAAAATAACAAAATCTATATCTTACATTCTGAGTACTTACGCAGTGTTTTAAAATGCTATGTGTTTGCAGGTTTTGGTGGTTTGGTTCATTTGGGGTTTGTTTGTTTGTTTGTTTCTTTTGCTACCATTTTGGTTTATCCCAAAAATCTTCACAATAAGTTTCTGGGAACAAAGCTGTTTAAAGTAATCTTCAGAAACTCCCATGACATCATCTAAAATCAAGCATTTCTATTTGGATAAGAAATATTTGGAACCCAGTGCAGAAGAGTACAAATTTGTAACTGCAGAGTCCAGCAGTGGATTTTGTGGACTATGGAAGGGGACAAGGACACAAGTCATACTGATGACAGCAAGAATTAACCGCACTGCAGAATTAACCACAAGAAAAAAACAACCACCTTATAATTCAAGAAGCCGTCTAAAAAGGTACGACGTTTTCAATACACTGTCAAAATATTGCATTTAACTGTTTGGAAATTGGTCTTCAAATATATAAAAACATTATTATTTTAGGATAGCTTCGAATTTTGTTCATTTAGCAAAATTTTCAGACTCTTAGTGCCTCAGAAGACAGCAGTACAAAAGGGAATCAATATCAATTCAACATCAGACCAACAGAAAAAGAGCTTTGACCAGTGCTCCGGCTCTCAGAGGCTTTTCCTTATTGGGAAGTCTCCCAGTCCTGTACCAGACCACAGATTGCCAGGGTTGCTGATGCTGAAGGCTTTTTCACAGGGCTTGCTTCTGGTATCAAAGAGCAACAGTCAGCCCTACCCTTCTCTGATAAGTTCACTGATCCTTCCCTGTTCAAATTCCTGCAGACCCCTAATCTCCCTGGAATCTGCCTGAGTCCACCCACAAAAATCTTTCCCCAAACCTAACTGATCACTCAGGGCTCCCACCTATCTTATTCTTGGGGACCCCTGGCACCCCCTCAGCTCCCTCACACCTCTACTGCCCTTTTCCAGGTCCCTTGCCCGACCCCTCCCAGGCCTCCCTTCTTTCTGTCCCCTACAACGTCACAAAATAGAATTGCATTTATTTTGCTGGGAAGCCTCGAGTCAGTGAGGTACAGTTAGATCAGTTGGCAGAGACTGCCTTTGGAGGTTCTGTGATCACCGTGAGCCAGCTGTTTAAAGGCCGTGCTATGTCTATTGACTTAACAGACTTTGAATAAGAGGTTTAGTGACCTAAAACAACTAAGAGAACCAATTTTCTACTGTATGTTCCAGCCAGTTTGATACAAACTATAGAGAAGAGCAAAGCAAATTGTGTCAATAATTATATTGGATTTTACTGAAAAGCAGCCTCTCTACAACAACAGAACAAATCAAATGAAAACACAGTAATCTGAAGAAATGTTTTCAGTACTAGAAAGTGTAAGGTGAGCAAATTGCTGCCCTAAGGACAAGGTGAAAATCCCTAGCCCCCCTTTCCAAAGCAAACAAATAGTAGTGAAATGTAATTTGATGCTCATTTCCACCAAGGGAAAACATTTTGTCAGCCACCTTTTTTTTCTGAGGTTGCCTTAACATTGTTTTCGTGTAATCTGAGACTAACAAGGCTCTCGGTAACTACCTTAATGACTCTCAGGGGAGGGCAGTTGATCAGCGAGTGTACGAACAAGGCTGAATTAGGCTGTACACACCAGTGCTCACCTTGCTAAAAGGTTCTCAAACAGCTTAATAAATGTTGAGTTAGAGACATTTTACCGCTCTTTGGCCACAATACCCATTTTACATAGGGATCAAATGCGGTATTTTTCAAACGCGTCATTTTCAAAACCAGCAAAATGTTCAGTCTTTCAGAACTCCACAGAAGCTACAAGTTTTCAGGGACTGAAGCCGTTTCTCCTCAGATACGTCAAATTTTGAAGCACCAATGATTGAGGATTTTTAAAAAAGCTAGATGCAATTGATTCCTTGAAAATCACATGGAAATCAATAATACAAGTAGAAGAAAAATCCAGATGTATTAAAATTTAGTATTTCATACCATCTAGTTAGTAGTGACCAACTGAGACAGACTGCAAATTTGTGTGTTGAGGACTGACTAGGATATGGATTTATTTTTAAGCGGGCTTACAAACAAAGCAAAGCACCACCAACGCTTCTACCAAAGTTAAGGGTATTCTATGCTTTGACGAAGAAACTATTTCACTTTGATTTCAGAGTTTCTTTATAGCTTTTGAGTGACAGGCAGCCCTTTACATTATTAATAAATGTTTTGAATTTAAAGTCTTTAAACTAAAAAGTTTTTTGGGAGGAGATTTGAAAAATTTAGAAATAAAGCGACTCATCATAACACTTATAAGATAAAGCTTTTTTTCCCACTGAACTTTGGTTTAATATATCAGAGTCATGATTTTAATCACAAATTCTATCTAATGTTGAAATAAATGCCAAGGATAATGACTAGAGGACCTCTGTCTTTATAAATCTCCCATCAAATAAAATGGGAAGGTGAGATTCACAAGTGTGTACCAGGAGGGATCGCTTCATCGTCTCGCAACAAAATTCAGCCCTGTACAGGGAGCGAGTCCAGAGCTTGTGCATTGAGCAGTGGAGAGGAATAGCAAACTTCAGCCTAAGAAATTCCTGCTCTGCTTCATGGCTGAGAGCAGCCTATTTTCCACCAGCGATTATGGAAAGGAGTGGAGGAATTCCAATCTTCCAAGCTAAAATTAACCTTTGAAAAAAAGCCACTTAAGAGCCTGGTCCAGTGTCCAGCACCAGTGGAAAAGCTCTCCTTGAACTGCACAGAAGCAAATTACTGTACGAGGACTGAGTGATGATACATCTGGCCCTAGGGAGTTCCTCTAGATCTCCTGCTATTTTCTTTTATTGATCTGAATTCCTTTACTCATTAAGTAGACAGGCTTAGCGCAAGGAAGAGTTTTCCCCCTAGGTCACAAAGCAGCAATACATCTACTTCTGCTGCGGCCTCTGAACACAGCACAAAATCCAAGCAGTTATACTGGTTCAGAATTAAGGTCCATCATGCCCAGTTTCCCATTCAGCTCTGTGTAAGTGACTCTCCCCAGGCACAGCCAGCAGCGTAGATGGACGGAGACTGATCTGCAACCAAAGCAGATTAGATTAAGCAAAAGAAAGAGAATTCTGTGGTCCAGAGATAAAGAACATCACATTATTAATGAAGCAACACACAGTTACAGTAGGAATGTCTTTAGGAGTAGGAAAGCTGGGAAGATTAGCCAGCTCCCTAACCAGCTAAGGGCTGGATGAAGTGGCAATGGGAGGCAGCTCTATGAAGTAAAATGAGAGAACGGGGGGGAGAAAATTAAAGCCTGGGGTGGGAAGTGGAGTTTTGGAAAAGTTAAGTCAGAAGGCTGAAGGGCCAAGCGTGTTTCAAATACTCCTGGCTGCTGCCATCTAATGCCTTACTGGGAAGGACAGGGAAAGGAAGGGGATGAGCCCACTTCTGTCTCAAGGAGGGAGAGGGTGTGAGGTGGAACCAAAAGCCCTTACTAGAGGTGGTGTAACTCCTGCAGCTGCTAAAAGATGGGGGCTGACAAGTGCTACTGCTTCTGCAGAGATGGCCTCCTGATCTCCCTGCTCCCCAAACGTTATCAACTCCTCTATATACCCCTAACTCAACAGCTCCTTTGGCTGCAGCAAAAGTAATAGAAAGGAGGAAACAAATGGTGCTTGAGCAGCTGGTCTCCTCTTACCCAAGAGAGACAATCTGCCACCTGCCACTTTGTGTTCGGCATATGCCCAAAGCGCTCGCCCGCGTTCAGCCACCGATTCATGGGAACGTCGTACTCGATACAAGCGTGCACACAAACGGGCATGTCAAATGAACGGAGGTGCCTTAAGCGTTATCAAGAAGAGATTTTCAACAACTGTATGACATCAAATACAGAGATTACATCATTGATCAAACCAGCAATGCACTTTGAAAGAGGACCCACAGTTCTCAAATACTGTTGTCTCACAGTTAAGGGAGGCATTACAAATCACTTTTGCTTATCATCCCACGTGTCATCATTCAGTATGATGCTCTGTCAGTGAAGTTCACATACATTTTCTGTTTTCAGAGATTTCTACTTGAAAAACAGCTGTAGGCTGTCATTCTCATTTATGGTTTCACCCTGAAACTTCTTACGTATGTGTAGCAAAGTTTGTAAGTGATTTGCATGCCAGCAGAAGTGTGAGTGGTGGCCAAGTGTCACAGTCCACTGTAAAGTCCCTCACAATGACTATCAGATAAAGTCAAGGTTCTTGGTTTCACTCAAGCAACACATAGCAGCAACAGAATCATTCATGTTAGCACCATAGCTCGCATTTAGGTACTGGGCTGGCATTTGACATACAGGAAGTTTGTGTTTTGGTGACATAGAATCTTAATGCATGGTAACAAATACACTGGAAAGGATTTCATCATTTGTTTTGTTTCATCATAAATTGACAGGAATCAGTGAATTAAACAGACCTCTCTACCTCTTTTCACATGATAACTCTCTTAATAGTATTTCACCTTTCGTAACATAAGGGGTTTTTTAAGTGCATTTTAACTTAAAAGAGCTTCAGTGTTCGTGCAGGGTTTATACAGACTGATCTGCAGTAATCTATCTAGAGTTCTTTGCCCTGATGAAAGATATTTGAAGTGGTCCTTACTGTATTCTGATGCTTCACCCATTGCATAAAGAGCTACTTCTGAAAAAGCCCATGATATACTGGGTAAAACATCAAGAGCAATTAGATTTAGCAAAATTATTCAGAAGAGGCCCAAGATCAAATAAACATTGCTTTTCCACAGCAGAGGGGAACACTCTCTTACTTTTTGCCTAACAACAAGGTACTGACAGCAGTGTTTCAAGTGGGATGGGGCCAGCCTTTGATCTCAGCAGGGGGGCTTGTGTTAACCACAACTGCAAGCTGTCTTAAAACTCACAGGTCAAGCAGGTATTTTTAGTTCTATTTTGAAGACATAGAAACATACTTTCTCTCATTTCAACAGCAGGACTATTTATTTTGGGGCGGGAAGGGAGGGGGAACTGCAGACATATATTGTTCAGGTAAATCAAAATAAAAGAGACATTCAATATTTATCCATTAAGAAAAACTAGAATACTTCCTGCATGACAGAATTCCACCCACTTTAATGGCTATGTGCCTCATAAAAATGAATAAATAAGAATTAAAAGAACAACGTTACACAGCAGCAGTCCTAAACATTACAGTAACACTTTAAATTGTAGCACTTTGGACAATTGTTGCAGATCACGTCAATAGTCATTGAAAGAAATAAAACAGACTAATTCAAAACTTGAAATACTGCCAGGGTGCTATTGTTTAATCCAACACACAAAGACAATGAAAAAATGTGAATGGAAACATATCAGCTCTTGGAAGTATCAGGCTTTTGCTGTAGATAAGTATGATCCAGGTTTATTAAGGCAGCCCCTAATAACCAAAAAGAATCGATCCCACTGCCCTAAGTCTAAGACTGTTCTTCCAGTCTTATAATCAAAATAGACACAACACACAGATTATGAAAACATATATATCATTTAAGTGTGTATCACTGTGTGATGCAGCAGATAGCAAGTTAGATTTTCCAGGTTTTCTGATGCAGTCAGTTTATAGGGAATAAACTAGGAGGAAAGACAAAGGAAAACAGAGGAAAGCTGTAGAGCAGAAGGAAGCTTGGAAGAGGTGTTGGAAGCTCAAGTGACAGGAGAATGAAGGAGAAGGGGTGGGCTGAGGACAGCACCAACAGAGTCACCGCCAGACAGACGAAATCCTGCCATGTGAGCAGAAGTTTTCAGAATATTCAAAGGTCCCTGCAGCACGGAGTGGCTGGACTATACGCTTGTCTTCTCTCTGTACTTTTACCCCAAGGCCAAATAGCAGTGGGAGACAGAGAGGCACCACCTGTTTCTTCGGTTTCTCCGTTGCAAAGGTCTGAATGCAAAGGATTCTGCTGAAAGCCGTACTGGAAATCGCCTGCATGTGGTTATGGCCCCGAGCCTGCAAAACTTGCACACATGAGATTCCCACCGACTTGGATGGGAATTTTGTGCATAATTATTTCAGCGTCTGACCACAAAAGCCAAAATTGGAATTAAAACATCAACTGAATCGTTAAATATCCAGAACCTTGGCACCAAGATAATATGTTTTAACTTTAGACTGAATACATGACATTTACATCTATATATTATCTTACGTGATCCTGGGCATTTCAGTAGATTTTCATTTACTGCACAGAAAGAATAAATTAAAAGTTCCCCTATATGGTGGTAGTAAGGATATTACAAACACATATTTCAAATCAAAGCAAATTTCCCCCCCAACACCCACTCACCCATGAAAATTAATTTTAAAAGTACAGTGCAAACCACAACTTTTTCCTTGTATTTATTATAAAAGCTGTCTTTCCCTTAATGTTTGATCTATCTATAAAAGGCAAAATGTTTTGTTAGTAAGCCTCAACCTTTGGCAGCCAACAAAGTGACTAAGTTTCCTACAAATAATTTCAGTTACTCTTTTGTTTACCAATGTGCTTGTTTCCCATAATCCCCATGGGAAGATATAATGTCCCTGTGCAGATGTTCAATGTTATAATTGGGCAGCATTCAGCAGAAATGTCACCAGTGACACAACACTTTAACAATAAAAGAAAATGAAATAGACATCACAGGGGACTCCCATTTCAAAGCAAACCTTCAAGGATCTGAACGGGAAGCATATTTTCCATATTACAAGCTCTCATTTAAATTACAAAAGTACATTGACATTTATTTCCTGAGCAGATGAGTTTATCACTAGTTTAGTAATGAGTATCAATGGCAACTGAAATTACAGTTCCTTTCATACTGAGCTTCTTTTGATAAGTGCCTTTCCTTTACTTGCTTTCTCCTACAGATTTCTTTTAATCTGACTATAACAGCCAATATTTTGCATAAATATAAAATTTCATTTTATTAAAAACATATGCTGCGATAACATGTGTTTTTGCAGGACAGCGCGAACAAGCCGTTTCAGCCTGGACTTGTGCCAAATGCTACTTTCCAGTTAGTTCAGTTGTAATTGAGTACCTGATCTCATGGTCTCAGAGACCAAAGGGAAACAGCAGTAGTGGCTGCACTATTCCCGTGTTTGCTGATGGCCACAGAAGCTGACGTGCTAACAAGATTAGACCCAGGGCACCTGGACTCAGGGAAACTGTGCTGAAATATCTTTCTGTGCTTGAAAAGTTACGTTCACGTAAGTGGAAACATGCCAGCAGGACATACAGGGACATCTTCCTCATGAACCATCATCTCGCTAACAACCAGCCACATGGAGACCTAATGTGAGAAGTACTGCATAAGACGGTAAACACAAACCTGTAAACTAATATCAAAGGAAAAGATCTAGAGGTATGTCTAAAAAGTTATGAATCCAAATTGTGTTCTCGGGTACAGACAGGGTAAATCCTATTACACTACTTTTATACAAGTAAGATTTCAGAGAAATTATGTGGGTAAGAATTCAGAGAAATTCAGAAACAGAGCAAAATTCATCTATATTCCATCAGCTTCATCCAGAAGACAAGTAAAACTGGCTTTTCTACATTCTCTCCCAGAACTTAAATGATTGTGATCCCTGCCCAACTCACTAGCAGATTAGCCAGAAGTGTATTTAAGTAGTTACCACAAGTATTCTCCAGGGAAGCTTTGGGGCACATCAAGGCAGATGCTGCAGCTGAGGATGCTCGTGCCATGCACAGCACAATCCTTTGCCGTTTGAGACTGACAGGATACACAGAATAAGTGACTCAATACTGGATACACAATTTTTCTCAGATGCCAAGCAAAACCAGTATATAACTTTTTTTGGTGCTGTCTCACTTCTTATTCCCCATGTGCAGAAGTGCACTATTTCAGAAGCTCAGCAGAAGATTCAGGAGGATGATCCTCAGTTAAACTCCCCTTGGCTGGAGAAGGTTTTGCATTTGGCCGCAGAACAAACAAACAAATCTAGTGTAGTGCACAAAAGAAAACTTTGAATTAACTGTCTGATGCAGTCTGGGGTACAATGTGCTAAAGAAATTGCAAATGAAGAATTGCGGGAGGGGGAAGGGAGGGAGTATAAATTGGAGCAAGGAATTCACACGGTACATTTTCCTTCAAAGCATTATGTACATTTGCAAGCCTTGAAGCTATAATTTGCAGTTTTGTCATAAACATTTTGGTAATGTAGTGGAAAAATACCAGTATCCAGTCTATATCACAGCTGCCAGGATTTGCTGTATTGACTGAACTGCAGCTATGAAGTCTGTTACCCGAGACAGAGCCTCCAGCACGATAAAAAAGTTTTCATAGTATATTCTTATTTAACACAATACGCCCCACAATTGCCACCACCTCAATGGTACTTCTCAGCTGCTATAACAATTTTCTCCAGAATTAGAAGAATTTCCTTAGAATGTCTGTAATGTCTTCTGGCCCTATCTGTGTTTTGCCCTTCTGAAAGTGGACAACCAAGCAAAATACTAACAAAAATCACGTATTTATCAGATGAAGTATCACAGGAGGAAGAACTCTTTTCATCTCCAGAATTTCAATCACCAAACTAACACCCTTTATGCTGCTGCCCTCCTAGAGAGTAACAGCAGAACAAAAAAATCTAAACCAAACTCCTATCCCGTTTTGAACTTCCAAAGGGGACATTCCTGAGATTTTCAGAAGTCCCGCAGGAACTTGGTTTTGCTATAGATCTTATGTGGAAGTCATACAAATGCTAGTAGCCAGGGATGGTGGTTTGAAAAAGCTCTGAGACATATGACATTACGCACACACACACGACCTCTAATGACAGGGAAGGAATAAATATAGTAGTGCAGCCGCCTCCTCTGCCCTCCTCAACTCAAGCCACCTCCAGACTTTGTTGCTTTCTTAAGCTCCTGCTGTTCTGACTGTGTCTTTTCCCACCTTCTCCAATCCTTTCATTCAATTGCATTTTCCTCTGCACTAAAATCAGCTACTTGTTCGAGGCTCTGTGTAGGTGAGGGCAAAATCACATCTCTTACTTCATGTTTCCTTCCCCTCCTCAGTCTCTCTCCTGAAGGCTCCCTTAATCTCAACTCAGTCTCCATGCCTTATCTCCTGCTAAGTTCTTACGCTGAAAATAAGGTCAGAGTTTTACCATCTCCTGTTTCTCTTTCCTGTACAAAAACAATCTACAGACTCTGCAGTGATCTCCATATCCAGGGACCATATTTACCCCTCCTTTTAACTATTGGCATCGTAGCAATAAACTACATCTTCAGTGACACAAGCCTATTTCAGCACAAACAACTGTGTGCTTCTGAGCCCCCCATTTGGGACTAGAAACTGCTCATTTGGCCATATTGGTGCGTGACGTTTGCGTGACAGTGGGTCAGAGCTGGTTGCTGAGGAGGAAATTATCCCATACGGAACGAAAATAAATCATATAAATCCAGAATGATAAGAGGAAATACGAAAAAATAAAAAAAGGAAAATGACAGTAGGAAAAGGTGAAAAATGATAAATAGGAGAAATGGATCAATTCTGTATGAAGGTTCTGATAATGAGCAGAACCTAGATCCATTACCTCCTCTTCACTACAAGAGCTGACCTTGACACTGCAAATCTTTAAATTTTGAAATAAAAAGTGATGGAAAGGGGAAAATGTGACAAAACTTTCAGGAAAGCAGATATAATACTGTGTTTTTCCCAGGTAACGCTTGTATGTATAAGATATCGAGCTACTACTCTGAAGGTAACAGTGGAATTTCCAAAATCAGTGAACGAACGCTTTTTAGTAGTTATTTTGCATTGCCTATTTTGTAATGAATCAGACCTCAGCTTGTTCATGTACTTTGGTATCTCCACAGGAATACAGCAGCTGAAATAAGGAATTCAAGAGCCTCTATTTAGATCCTTTAAAATAAATTATCCAGGGCAGGGGAAGGTGTTGAAAACAGCTTCAGAAAGTTACCTTAAATCCTGTAGCATACTACAATGTATGTACATCTGTGCTGGCTCCAGCAGTTGGAAAGTTTGCTTTTTTTTTTTTTTTTAAGTGAAAAAGAGACAACCAGGCCTCTAACAGACCCTCTTTGATCTCACCTGGAAGGAAAGTTATAATCTGTCCCTGAGAATCTCTACAGTTCAGGCTTAAAAGACAAAAGAGAGGAGAATGTGAAAAGAACAGGAAGCAGCACATAAAATAAAGCAAATGGGCTTTGAAACGCAGCCTGGTTCCCGGGAATGGCGCTGTGTCTAGTTATGTCCTCGGAAGGTTGGTTTTTTTTTAAAAAAAAAAAAAAAGCTGCCTTAGAGATGTGCCAAACCACTTGCTTTTGATTTGGGTGGCAGCAAATGGAACATGACAAGTAGAGCAGAGCATAGTTGTTGCACTGCCCACAGCAAAGGGAGTACCACTTAGAGGACAGCAAGAAAAGGAAAGGTGATAACCCCTGAAATTGCCCATCTGCAAGAGAGGATTTAAAGAAAACAAGGGATGGAAAGCTGTATTTTAGAAAATAAAGCCTCTCAGAACACAGACAATAAAAATTGGTATATCTCTAACTGCATATCTTGTTTGCCTGCAAACACAAGAAAAATTTGCACCTAGTTATTATGATTAATAGTCCTTAAATTACAGCTGAAGGAAAGTGTAAGAAGTTAAAATGTACTGAAAATCTGTAATAGAAAATGAACAGTAGCTGCTACACATCAGAAGCTGTCCATTAATTCCATTTGACATGAGCTGCTACCGTAGCTGTCCTGTTACCGCCCTGACAAAATGCACTATCCAACGCTACGGATTTTGTAGCGCAAACAATTATACTTCATTATTGCAAATCAGTATTATTTCTGGGTTTTATTTTAATCTTCAACTTTTTCTCATGCCTGCAACAATGTGAGTGTATGGAAGTAAGTGCCAGCTACTTTACTGAAGAACACAGGTGCTGTGTCGAGTTACAGGATTATGACTTTTATCTGCAGAATACCACGCATCATAGGTATGATTGCCATGGAGCTCCATATGCTACACTAACCTGATATGGGGCCGTAGTCAATGCCTGGCACAATTTGGAGTCATGATCTCTGCTATTATTCTGCTGTGGAATTACACAGAAATCCCATACCCTTCTTGGTTTGTCCATTTAAAACTGTATGTAATTAACTATTACATACAAATTGCAAAACAAGCAAAAGATGCTCAGAAATTTGCAATGAAGATAGTTAGACATAGCTCCCAAACAATGTTTCTGACTTCCTTGCCAGTTATTGAAGTCTATTTTTCTATCACTCTTGTATAATTTAATAATGGAGTTAAGCTGGTATAGTTGCATTCTACCTCACTCCCCAGTGAGAGAAACTCCGCCAGTGAAAATATCCTTTCAGCATCTCTATTCCTTCTCAAAAATGGGGAGAGTAATGTGCCTTGTACCTTCTGCACAATAAGAAACCATTATGGAAAATGGGAAGAATTTAGAGGTGCTACTGGAACAGGGAAGATAGATGACCAACATGTCCAGTAGCTCCAAGTTCAGTTACAATAATGGATTTTACACAAATCTGCCTGTTGCTATTTCATGTCCGTGTGTAGTCGACAATTTTCTTTGACTTCAGTGAAGTCCATGAATTCTATAGTCTTTGGAGGAGAGGAATGAGGCACAGATAAAGCATCGTGATTTTTTTGGGGTGGGAAGGGGAGGCTCTCACTTTTTTTCTTTTTTTTTTGGGTTTTTTTTGGTTTTTTTTGTTTTAAAGATTTCACCACAAGATTTGAATGTTTCCATTAAGGCATTCCTATATTTCGTTCTGTGAGCTTGGCTGTCTGTGACCTCTTATGCTGTTTGGTTTAAATTCTGTCAGTTTTAGTCCCTGGATGAATAAGAAGGAGGCAAAGCATCTGCAGATTTAAGGTGAAGCAAGTCCTTGTTAAACAGATGAACTACATGTTTACAAAGAATAAAACAGCACTTAACTGAATGGAAAGGTTATTACAAGAACTGAAGAAGGATTGATGGCCTGAGTTCTTGCTGTTTTATCAATGGGGAGCAGTTATAAATTTTTATTACAAGAACTGCTATCCTAAGCCAAATTTGAAATCTAAAAGGAGATGTGTAGAGCCCCTTGAAGTCCAGACCATAATGACCAGGATACGGTACCAAATAAAGCAAATAGAAAGTAGTACAAAATAGGAGAAAATTTTTGATGTAGGTGCAGTGAACAGTGAATTATTTGGATTAGATATCTGCTTTATCTTCTCAGGAGTCAAGTAAAGCTGAACTACAGCAATTCAGAAAAGTGCATTTGAGTTTATTTTTCTAATCCTAGTGTCCGTGTTGACTCTCATGGTCCTTCTTTCCCAAAGAATAGAATAAAAATAGCAATAGAGATAGAAATGCTGTCCCAATGGTTATTTCAATTTCAGCAGCAAAAGATGGTCTCAGAAACTCCACAGGTAAATGTACACATTCTCAGCAAAGATTGTGTCTCCTCTCTCAAGCACAGATAGAAAAGGAAGGTTTGGTACTCCATAGTGTTAGGATGGAGCATCTGTGGCCTTGAAAGAGCTCCACAGTCAAGAAATTACCATTTCTGAGTTTGCAGTGAGACAAAAACTTTGCCAAATTAGTCTAGCTCTGTTGATGAAGTTAGAGTACCCAGCAACTGCACAGGCACACAGATTCCTCTTGAGAGACAGAAGAAAGGCAGCACCTTCTTGGATACTTCTTTTATCTTCACGTTTGTAAAATCTAGAGACACTTGAGAACAGAAAATAGCTTATATTAAAACAATTTAAAAATAAACTAATAAATTGTACGTGTACATCATTGAACACATACTTTTCTATGACCTTGACCATCCATGCTTTAAATTACTCTTACTCTGTTAATTGAATGGGGTACATTCATAAATCCCCATGCGTGCCCATTCTCTTACTGTTTCACAGCCTACCAGCTGTCCCCAGAATACAGATATGCCTGTTGGTTTTGCTTCGAGAAGCACTCTCCCCTTTTGCTCATCAAGTAGAGCATCCAACATGCCACCACATGCCTAACTATTGCATCCTTGGCTTCGCCGGGTTGAGACATCCAGTTTGTACTTGCAGCCTTTACGAATGTCACTCAACCTGCCTGAAGATAATACACACCCACTTGATATCAACACACAGAATCACACCTGTGTTTTTGGCTTAAGTTAAAAATAAATGAAGGGAAGATCTCTTATATCATTTTCTACGTCTTTCTGGCGTTAGCTTGTTCTGTATAGAGTCTTATCAACAGAACTTGTATTTGACGAATGAAATATGGAGCGATAGGGACTGGTTTTAATTCACCTATACCAAACAAACCGTTCAGTTACCAGGAGTTTCTAAGTATTTACTTGTCATTTTTCCTAAGTGTCACTCAATTTACCATTTTCACTCACAGGCTGACACAAAATTTTCCACTTAGCTGTTAGTTTATCCATATCAACCAATGGGTGACGTTCTTGCCTTACTTTTCACTGCATTTTTCTACAACAAACGATTTCCTGCTGTCAATGTTCAATACTACTTGATATATTTTCACTATTTGTATATAAAATGAGATTCTCTCCTCTCTAGCTCGTACAATAAAACCCATCCCTACAGGCCCCTTAGGTACACAGGCAGTCCTCTCGCAGTTCAAGTACATCAGCCACCACTTCTGTGTCTGTTACTAGTGTACAGAACCAGACCCTTAGCTGGTGGAAACTGTCTTAGCTCCACTGCCTTCAGAGCTGCAGCAACCTGCTCTAATTGAAGATCCAGCAGCTCATATACTAAGAACAACTTATATCCAATTCACAGAGACCTCTGCTTAGCAGAATGCACGTGGTATTCAATACAAAATTATTTCATCATATTAAACCTTACTTATTATGCTCTCCATCAGTACAGGCAATTCTCAGGAAAGGACAGTGATATTTAAATGACACCATGGTCTGTGTACTGGGGCACAACTTACAGCAATAACTAAATATTGTAGTACGTGTAGTTCAAAGCAGATAATGCCAATCCTGTGTGTTCTCAGCAGCCTTCATTGATGACATGGTACTGATGTACCCCATATCCTGCTCCATCACAGGGCTCACAAGGCTGAACATTTGCTCTTTCTTCACTGTAAAGAGTTGCTCCTTCTCAGTTCATGGTAACAGGGAAGGAACTCTACCAAGTTATCTTTTTGAAGTCTTTATAGTTCTTTCCTCTAGGTTCATTAACGAGCTGATGGCCATGGTACAGCAGTAAATTACTCCACCTTTCAAAAGTAGGTTAGCAACCTGAATAAGAGTGATTCCACTCCAGCAATTCTACCTCCTCCCCCCATCACACACCCTTTTTAATTGCACTTTTTCTAACAGTCTGAGATCTGGATCAGTAAATGGTCTTTTTGGTGCCAGCATAGAAAATATTAATATGTCAAAACGTCCTGCGCAAACTCGCATATCTCTGTGTATCACAAATGTGATATTTATATGCTTGGTTTTAAACAAATGCATTTCCAAGCACACTTTTTCATAGCAGAACAAGCTGCTAAAGTTTTTACCACACATTATTTTCTTCTTTCTTCTCTCGTTTTTGGGTGGGTTTTTTTGTTTGGGTTTTTGGTTTTGGTTTGGGTTTGTTTGGGTTTTTCACTCCTTATTAACAAGGCAAATCCTGTTTTACTTGTTTACCCTCAAGGAATTCTGCTATTACATTTATTTTCATAATTTTAATTCTAATGCAAATATATAAAAAAAGTCTTTCTAAAACACTAGCTGTATGATAATAGCACGGTGGCCCATTGCGTACTCGTGACCTGTTGTGTTACTATATTGTTCTGCACTGCCAGAATACACAGGAAGTCTCGCTCCAGAGGAGTCTGCAATCTAAATAAAATATCTCTCCATATTCAGAGCAATGAGTGTTTATGAAAACCCAGGTAATGGAAATATCAGTGCAATACTGCTTCCAGGCCCCAGTAGGTTCTCAAAAGGCCAGCCTGTGTGTTGTACGCAGCCCCCCGGCACGGCCGTTTCCGGGAAAGTTGATAAGCTTGGGCATGGTGCCATGCAAATGCACAAAGCCAGCTCAGATGTATCTACAACCAGCTTCCCAAAGCTTCTGGGTCCAGATACATGGCACAGGCACACGTGAACTGTCTTAATATGTGAACAGTTTTATTAGCTTGGGCCCAGCCTCACATGGATGGAGATCTGCGCTGGCAGCAGAATCAGTGCATCTGCATTTTACACACAGTCTGTGCTGACAAGACCTTCTAGAGTAGCATCTGTCCAGAGCTGGTTTGAGCAGCTCGGTACGCATGATTCCACTTACCTGGAAGTTGGACAATCACACTGCAAAAGTAGAACTAAGGCTAGAAAGTATGTGTGAATGGCATATGAAGATACAGGGAAGAGGTGCAACAGTTTGCCAAGATCTACACAGCTTGTGTGTGGAAATTTCTGCCACTTTTTCAATTCACCATCTAGATGCTTAAGCTTATGACTAGCCTTTTTCTTACTAAAATAAAATCAAATAATTATAATATCAGTATTAAAATTTTGTGTCTGGCTACACTGACAAGAAGTTACAAAGTCATTAACTGATGTGTCAGATACATCAATATACGTTGTATTTTTCTCACTACAGGGAAAAGTTTTGTCACAAAAATATAGATCTTATAGTTTCACATAGTGTAACAGAAAGGAAATTAAACTAATAATGCATAGATTTGCTGTATGTATGATCTGACAGGCATTAAATAAACTCTTTGCCAAAACTTTGTTCCAGTTTGTAGGATGTCAACATACGCATTAGTAATACCTCTGAAATTGTCACTCTGTAGACAGGAAATCTAATTTGCATTAGGATAGTAAACATTAAACTAATCTTGATTTCCACATATAAAATTTATATTTTTATTTTGATTTATTGGCTATCAAGTGTCAATTTAAAGTGGATGTCAAAGAACATTAATTTTCAAAGCCCCAAAAAGAAGAAGAAGAAATCCCCCAGAGCAGTCAGCAAAACAGATCGTGTTTCCTATTCGAAGAGTTTCTAGTTATAGAACTTTGATGGTAAAATAAAACTCTTTAATCTGTGGCATAATCCTGAAGATAGCATGCTAAAACTTGAAGCACACCAGCATGCAGATGTTCTGAGAGACATGTTTTTAACCCCTGGGCTACCTTGCTTGCCAAGAAAATTTAATCTTCTGACATGTACATTCATGAACAGTCTACCGCTAATAGCGTCTACGGGACAGCAATGTTTCCTGCTGACAGGAGCTTGATCCTGAAGCTACTGCATCTGGTATTTAGATACAGCGGAGAAGAGATTATTTTGAATTTAACAGGAGTTTTTGCAATGATTGGAAGATGGTTTGTGGATGTTTTCTTAAAAACCTTTACTGCAAAAACTCCAATCTTTCATATATTCGATAAAAAAGAAAACCATTTCAGATTTGTGCACCTGACATGTATTGAACTTTACTGATGGGGGTAATAACGCTGAAATAAGAGATGACACTTGCAAGCAAACTGAAGCACACGCACAAGACTTTATAGACCTGAAGCCTGTTAATCAAATACATGTACGCTTACAAAAAACTCATGGGCTATATACAATCATTCTTATACTTTCTCTTTCGAAAATGTAAAAACTGCAAAAATGGACTGTTAAGCAAAAAGTGTGTGTTGCTATATAATTATGGAGACATGTTTTTGAGAGTAATCAAAACAAAAATATTCATATGTAATCTCTCAAAATATTACAGCCAATGCTGACTGAAGCATGCACTCTGAAAATCCCACAAGGGGTGTGAATTGGGAAAGAATTTGTGCTGGCCTCTGTGCTGAAGGTAGAAATAAATGGTTCGAGGTTCAAATTTTTTACAAACATCTTAGCCCTGCTTTTTGGTAAAATTTACTGAATCTTCTTATTGTAGAAAGGATGGAGAGTCACAGGCTACCAAGGTGTATATATGCACTGTTATTTAGTGTCGAGATTGTTGTAGCCAGGGTTAAAAGAATGAGGAGAAGCTTTGCAATGCTGCTTTCAGGTGCATGTAAGATCTGAGGAATTACTCCAGATAGCTCATTTCACAAAAACATAGAGAATATGGGAAATCCCCCCCCTCCCCAAAACAAAAAGAGAAGGAAGCAATCCAATAAACTGCGCTAGTAAACAGTGCATTTGATTAAGCTCTCAGCAATTGTAGTTTCCAGCATAATCCAGAAATCCATACACAGACATTTCAAAAACCTAAGATATTTGAGAAAATGAAAACAAAGCTAGGAAATTACTTTTATTCTTTTCTAAAACTTTGAAAGATTCCCATGGGACTGAATTTTGATCTCCCCCATTAGAATCTGTACAGTATTTCAGACTCCACCGAAGTATTTCATGTGAAAACCTAATTTTCAAGATTTCATCATTTTCTAGTGGGCAGTTTTACGTGGTCCGTTAGTATTTTTTTTTAAAAAGGGCACATTTCAGGTTATTCCTTCTAGTATATAGACTGATAAAGAGATGGACTTCCTATGGATTTACTAAGGTAAATCTTACAACAATTACATATCACAGCTGCCACAATGAAATCTGTCAGAAAGCCGACTGCTGGAGATACTCAAATTCCTCTGTAATTAGCACATTGGTAAAATCCAAATGCCAAACCCTAGCAACCTCAAGGAGCGTGCAAAGAAGCTAAGTAACACAGCAAAGAAGTGACATCTACATGACCCTGGCTTTTTTACACAATATCAGGCAGCTGGAAGACTGCTGCTTCTAGAGGAGGAGGAATGGGGGAAGGGGAGCAAGAATAACTCAAGTTATTGCTTTCAAAATTAGTGCTTTTATAATTGGGACTTTAGCCTTAAGCAATTTTCCCAAACCATTTTTGTTACAGGAACTATGAAGTAGTAGGAAGCATTTTTATCTTGTCTTGTTTTGATTAGTCAGTATGAAGATATCAATATAAAACCAGGATTGTACTGAACTGAAGACTTGTTACGACCTGAAATTGCCTGGAATTTGAGCTTTATCTGTTGATTTTTTTAAAGATGCTCTTCTCAAAGTGGATGCAATGTTGCAATAATCTTTGGAAATGCCCGTTGGTATAGAACTATGTCAATCGTAAAAAAAAGAATGCATAAGCTGGGATTCTACACCTGCTTTGCTGATCCAGGTTTAGGTTTCACATAATACATGTGTTCATTACAACATATCTGCACTTATTAAATGCCATAGACGCACACAATTCCCATTAGTTTGATATGCAGCAAAAACTCACTTCATAGATCCCTCTAGTCTTCAAACTCCTATCAATCAGTGGGAGGCGTCCAAGGAATACTGGTTCCAGTTTGAGATTCATGTATGGAAAATGACACTGAAGAGGAGTGAAGAGTGTTTCTCTATAAGCATAAATCTCCCAGAACCTGGACTACCTCAAGACAGAGATTGGGCCTATATAACTTCATACAGGATCCTACCCTTCATACAGGATCCTACCTTAGAATCATGGACTTTAGGTGCACCTATGTTGTGGGGATGGAGTAAGTCAGCTGGGAGAGATTAAAGGAAAAGAAAAACCAAAAACTAAACGCAAAAAAAACAGCTTTGTCTTTTTTTTTTTTTTTTCTTCTTCTTCTTTTTTTTCTTCACTGTCATGTTCACCTCTTTCTCAATGGCCAGTACAGGCCAGGCAGCATTTGTGTGTTAGGTGGTGTGGTCTGTCACTAGCACAGACCAGCAGGAAAATTGTTATGTCCTAAGAGCAGCAGAAGAGCAGGGAGGGAATTGTGACTCAGAGGGATGTCTGACTCATGGGGCCTTCTGAGGGAAGGGGATGCAATTTGTGCAATCCTTGCTCAGGGCTGTGCTTTGAGCACTGTCTAGTCTTTCAGATCACAATGGAATGGAAATAGCAATATATGGGCTTCTAGCAAATATCACAAATGAGCGTCTCATGACCGCTCAAGACAGTAAATGTTTATTACATGTTATGCAATTTATATAGCATAAAGAATTATGTGCTTGTTTATCTAATCTAACTCTTTGCTATTGAAATACATGGTTTACTTAAAGGAGTGAGGAAAGCATGATTTTATGGGGTGTGTAACAAACTATATTGAAGGTATTTTTCAAAGCAAACTAAGAGATTTAGATGCTCAGTCTCTTCTAAGAGAGAAACTTTGAACCCCAGCCTTGAATCTTTCCCACGTATATTAGTAAACATGAAACATTACAGAAGCCACATGTTTCTGGGGTAAGAACTTCAAATTTTCCTTTGTATATCTGCACTACAGAATCTAGTACATAATAGCCAATCTCCCCAAGCAACGGGTTAACTGAAGATCTATACTAAAACAACAACTGTTTTGGAACTGAGACCACGTATGGTACATCGAAGACTTCAATAATTTATTTTGTACTGGGCCTCATAATAGCACTGTAATTCAGATACTCTTAGACACGAGTTTCTTTTATTTCTGGTCATTGGGCAGTTGGCTGCACAAATACTGTTGTTATAAATAACGGAATGTATACTTCATAGTAGAGGAAAGCTGATTCAGAGCTCCTCCGGCAGCAGATCCTAGGCATGTCCTACCAATTCTATTCCATTCTCAAAATTCATCCGAAACCCAGAAAAATGGTAAAGGGAAAACCAGACTCTTTCCACTGGTTTACATTCAGAGGTGAGACAAAAAATACAGAAGTGATAGTTTTCAGGCTTGTCAGAAAAACATGACTTATAAGAGCCTCTAGTTATGGTTTAGAATAAATCCACCTTGGACTCACAAATTTTACCTTGGGAAACAGCAGTGGTTCCAATTCAGCTACAGTTCAGCTGCAAAATTAAAGCTGCCAGCTCAGCAAACATTCTAGCAGCTCCCTCCATCCAGCCACTGTTTGTAACCTCCTGTAGGCTCTGGCTATACTTCTGAGAGACTTTTGCAGCCCACATATAACACTGAAGCAGGAAGAGGCAGTTAAGAACCTTTTTGTGCTTGTCACAGAGACAGTGGCTCAGAGCTTTCTACTACATTGCTACTATATTTGCATGCAACAGGTTATCATGCCAGCCGAAACACTTCTATTAATTTTTAATCTGTAACATTATGCACAAGTTTCTGAACTTGCAGCCCAACATTGGCCATCTTTTCAATAACGCTTTTGCATGCATTGCACCATGTGTTATGTCATATTATGGATGACCACTGCTTCCTCTCAGAAGTATGGCATCAGTATAAAACCAGTCAGAATTCCAGGGCTGGCCACTCAGCTGCTATGCCAATACAAACCAGTCAGAGAAAAACTTGAAAATTAAACAACTCCATCCCTGCTTCATTTTTCCAGCTATAAAATGGGGACAATTATCAGCTGCTTATCAGGTGTGATTTGCAGTTTAATTGATATTTATCACATCCCTTGGCATTCTCAGATTAAAGGTGTTAACTAGTCTTTACATATTTTAATGAACAATATTTAGTAAGTAGAGAACAAATGAAGCCAAAAGCCAAAGGTAAATTATCCTCTTTTCAAAGACACTTTGTGTAGGAGTTTCTTTAGAGGACCAAGTAAATCTGTTGTGTTATACCCTTAGGTATTATTAATAAGACAGAATCTGACCCGTAGCAGCTAGGGAGTCCAGCAGAAAACACATGCAGCTGGTGAAGATGGGGAAACAAGAATCCTTATCGCCACGGACTTGCTATAAGCTTTGAAACAGACTGCTTTATTCCTCTACTTCCACCACATTCCCTTTTGTGTGCCTGTTTAGACTGTAATTGTTCAGAGACAGAAATTATCATAGCTTTGATTATAGTCAATAACCAGCCTCTCTAATAATTCTTAGAAATGTCCTTCTGAGGCTATTATGTTCTAGAAAGTAGCATGCTTATTCTGTGATCATTATTCCTAGCATAATTATTCCTAGCACAACACAACCTCCCTCTTACCGCCTCCTTTAATCTAAATAGCAGAGAAACATTTGGAGGTACAGAGGCAGGAAGGGGTAAAGAGTGATTTGTCCAAGATTACTTAGCAGGTCAGTGACTGAATCAGGAATAGGAATCCTGGTTCCTGACATCCACTGGAGGCTGTAACTGCTGGACCACGTCATCGGTCTAAAGACCCCAATACTTCGCTCCTCCACAATTGTGCTATTCATCTGGGAAGTTACAGGCACAGCATTCTACTCTGCAGGACCCATGTGAAGCAGATAAGGATCCTATACCATGTATTTTGAAAACATGAAAGAAACAACCTCTGTTTAGAGTGGTTGTGTTTAATACAAACAGCCAGTTGGAATGACTGAAAACAAATCCAGGTAAAAGTGCTAAGAAGTTAAGTGTGCTTAAGTTAAGGAATGCTCAGCTGTCCAGAGTTTTCAGAAAAACATTAAGATAAGCTGTTTTCAGATGTTTTAGAGAACAGCTCAATAGTTTTCAGGAAGGTTAGAAACAAATACAACTCTGTGCCAGGAACATTTTAACAGAGCTTTTCCTGCAAATGCCTATATCCCATCTAAAGGCAAGATGGTGTGAAAATATTTCCTAGTATGCTGCTTGTGCTGTTGCATAGCCTTCCCTCGTACGATAATAGCAGAACTTCTTAAACTCTCTTTAAGGGAGACAGATATATCAGGTGACAAAATGATGTATATACTAGGACAAGGGAGAGAGAGAGAGTGCTCTCAGCAGTGCTAAAATTCTGGCCACCCCAGGCATCTTTAGCAATGGGGCAGCCCTTCAGAAACAAGTCACACAGAAACCACCAACAGATAAAAGAATCGATTAAAAGCTTCAGGCTTGATTTTCACTTTTGTTTTTCCTTAGTTATGCTTGAAGATGGATAGTAATTGAAATAGAAATCCCACATTTCACCGCAAAATGACAGCAATATCAGCTTCCTATGTTCGTAAATATCCTCTTTCTCTGACAAGACAGTAACATCCTCGTTCTCAGGATATTCTCACCTTTCAGTTTTTCTACATGCTAACATAAAATAGGTTTAAAATGCAGCAATCAAGTAACTTTACTATCTTGTCATACTTTCTGCTTCTATGTTGTAAGAAATTTAAAGGCAAGAACTACTTACACTGCACACACCCTTATGGCATGTCATATTAGAAAGAATAAATACAAGAAGGATGATGTACTTAAACAAAATTAAATAATCAAGAAATGAGTGAAGTTGCGGTCAAGAATATAGTTGCCTTGATTTTCTTCATAGTTTTTTTTTTTTTCTCTTGCCCTTCCACAGCGGAGCTGCAATAATTTAGCCCTTTATTTGGCTGTGTAAAGCACTAAGGAATGCTCAGTAAAACCAACAGGAGTGAAGTGGGTGCAATAAGCCTAACCCTTGCTTTTCACATACAGAGATTTTGTACAAAGGAACTGTGTCTGTGAAGAAAAGTAGGTTTTAAAATTAGATTTATTTTCTATACTGAAGGTAAAAAAATGTAAAGGATGTGAAGTGCTTTCTACTAAGTCTAGATGTCACTGTAAGATTTCTCTGAATTAGAGGATTTCTTGAGGAATGTAGATACTGCTGTCTGTGTGAAGAAAAGCTAAACATGTTTCTATACACAATATCTACACTATTCACAAGGCAGCTTCTGATTCCAATCAAAGTCACCTAGGACTAACATAAATGGATGGTATATAACAAATGGAGAAATCAAAAGGTGGCAAAGCTGCTTGCTCCCTTCCCTGGTTCTGTGCAGCTTAGCACAGGCATTGTGACACCTTAATGCCATTCAGCAGCTAGAGGTAAGTGATCTTCCTTTCCTGCGGGCTCGGCATGCACCGTAGTTCTGTAGTTTCTGCTCTCTCTCTCACATACCATTGCAATGTATTTTTTTTTCTTAAAAAAAGTATTTGATTTCTCTTTTGATTGATCTTGTATCAAACTAAATTCTGAAACTGTATGTTAAAGAATATATATTCCAAGATGTCTAATCAGCACTGTCTCCTGATCCCTGAGGACCCTAGAAGCTGCTAATATTAATATCAATACTATAAATTGACAGTAACCATTGAGCCAGTGCCATGGAGGTAGGATTTAACCCACAAGCTTTTTCAACTACACTCTTATCAGTGGTAAGTGGATACAGCTTCAATACAGCTTTGCTAATCAGACCATAATTGAGGTTCTGATTCATTGTACTGCTGAGCCTGGAGTGATTTTCATTCTAATTTCCTGTTTTCAGTTGTTCTTAGGTTTCTAAAAGTTTAAAATTTAAATGGAAACTTTTCTTTCCACAGGTAAGCAGGGTGACTGCTCCCTGATTGATATGATAGGATATAATTCCTAAACATGGGAAACACGTCACTTTTGTTTTATAAGGAGAGAACACTTGTTTGTGCCTGGCTAAAACTGTTATTATGTATTATTAGTATTCAGTGAAGCACAGTTGCTGGATGCATGTGGGAGATGACACAGATGATATTCTTATTAAAAATGGTGTCATATGGATCCACCATAATAATTCCAGCTCTCCTCCTTATGTTCTATATCGTTTGCCCTTCTTTTTATTGTATCACCAGAACCGTATCCCCATTTCTCTGGATTCCCTGCGTGTCCTTTTCAAGAGTTAGTGGCAACATGGATTCTCCTTGGTCCCAAATTGGGAGGGTGCTGATTGTTTAGCCTACACTAGAAGGTTTCCTGGATGAAAGGCAGGGCAAACAAGAGAACTCTGGATATTATAGCTAATATTAAAATATAAACAAACATTAAAATATGTAAGACTAAAAAAGATAGCATATAAATGGATGCTTCTAAAAACGCAAGCATGTAACATTGCTCTCTCACAGCTAAGTTTTTGTTGTCTTGTTCACAATTCTGCCCAAATTGTAATGACCACAAAACAGCGCTGAATGCAAGGTCTGCAGGGAGAAGCAGCACGTTTTAACGGGTGTGTTGACTAGAAAATATGTATGGACCCATAGGCCTTTCATCAGTTCTGACAAAAAAACAGCTAAATCAGGATTAATGTAATTACGTAAATCAGCTAGACAATTTAAGAGAAAAAAGTAAGTTAGTCAGTGTGGAGCAATGAAAATGATAGCAAAGAAAGAGGTGAAAGTTCCTGAAAGAAACTTATGAATCTGTCTAATAAAGTCAAACCGTATGAAGCTTTTGGGCTCCTGTGAATGCCTGCTGATCTTTCCACTGATTAAATTAGTTCATTTTGTCACACCTTATCTTCATTAAACATTAAAAAACCCCAACAACAACAAAAAACCACCCCAAAACCTCTTTCCTATTTGTCTTTCTGCCTTTGTCTTTAAACTCATTGATAGGAGCAGATGAGTAGTAAAAAAAAAAAAGTGCTATGATTTGCAGAATCCCCCTCTGTCTGCTTCCTCACGGCCTCTTTTGTGGTGGAACCAACAAAAAAAATATTCCCCTACTATCTTTTTTAACAAGGCCAATGGAAAATAACCCTTTATCTAAAATAATCATCAGTGAATGAACATTTGGCATATAGTCTGTATGACAACAAAATGAGCTACATCAAAGAAAGGACAGCAGGAAAAGGAATGTGGGATAAGGGCAGGGAGCATCATTATAAATACAATGACATTAAACTCAATAGTTTAGGGCAGAAGGGGCGATACAGCCGTGAGAACGCCATCTGAGCAAGATAAGAACTTACCTTGTTAAAAGGACCATGCTATCAGTTTCTAAAAAGATAAGAAGATGAACTCCTAATCTAAGGAATCTGTGAACTAGACTATCAACACAAAATATGGATCAAGGGCATGTTTGGCTGGATTATTAGATATCTAATTTACATCGACTTTATCTGAAATCATGTCACTAACACCCCACAGGAGAGTACATTATTTGCAAGTTCACTGCTAGGAGATTGATCTTTCATGTTTTAATTTATACTCTAAATTTTTACTTAATGGAAGTTTGTTTGGCATTTATATGCCTAACTGCAATAGCATCTGTATGCTTAAATATTGTTTATGGAATTCTCCAAGGTATATTTAGCTCCTATGAACAGTAAGAAATTTAAGAAAGGAAAAATATTATATACATATATTTATTTTTAAATTAATCTTGTAAAAATCATTCCGTATCCACTGTGGGATGTATACTTCAGCTTTAGAGAATGTTCGACTGATAACACTGCCCCTATGTGGCCACAATTACATATTGATAAAAAGCAATATGTATTTAACAGGACTTTCCTAGCTGTCTTCATTTAGTGGATGGTAACATTCAGTGAAATTCGTCTTAGGTGAGTTACAGCAGATGCTCACTGAGGGCTAAGAGCAGCGTGAACACTTCTTAAACACATTCCCGTGCCTCTTCCAAAAATATCTTGGGCATTTTTAAAAATCCTACTTATCTGTTGAAAGACTAAATGAATCAAGGAAATACAGCCTTGGGACAAATTTCTGAGAGTGAATGATCACTTTTACAGCTTTCGTATGCCCAGAGTGCTGGATGAATGGGAATATAAAGAAAATTAAAACAAGAAGAACACTGAGAACAAAGTTAAAGAATATTCAAGTACCCATACTCATGCATGTCAGTCCCATCACTTTTAATGATAAACTGCAAGTTTGCTGATAAGCTACCTTAACGCTACTTTTACTGGCAATGTATAAGCTTGTCAAACAGCTCAAAGTCACAGACAAATGGCCACTTGAATGAGTAGAGAAATATCTATATGTTGCAGAACTGACCTGCAAATGTGTAGCAAGTTTGGTAATATCAGGAACGTTTAAGGACCTGAAAAGTATACATACTTTTGCAGATGGTCACATTCTACAAGAGTGTAAAGTTTTTTGATAGTTTTGGAAATACCAAGCTTTGAATATATAACCCCTTTCAGCTGATTGTACAATTTACACAGTGATATGTTATTTACAATTTCACAGTCTTTTTGTAGGATTGATGTTTTTTGGAGAAAGATAGCCAGTAGCAGATGGAAGGCTCTGTTCTTCCACTGATTTCAGTGAGTTTGGCATTTAACTTGTTTCAAAATTTATCCTTCTTAGTTGCAGCTTCAAAAAAAAATCTTAATCTGCAGAAAGGGAATAGTGGAACTGTTCTACTTGAAAGAGACACTGGGAAGATATCTTCTCTGGGGACATGCTCATACTGCTCGACAAGACCAAAAGAATAAAAATGAACAGACCAAAAGAGTAGAAATCCCATGTGTTTAAGACATCTTTGACACAAGACAGCGAAGTAGCGGATTTCCCATGATATAGCTTGGTTGTGTTTATTAGGATAGTACAAAGCTATCCAGATCTATCAAGATCTGGACACAACCTGTATGGGAACTATGATCTGAATTACAGTGTAGAAGAGGCCAAAGGCTTTCACTTACGGCTAGACCCGCATTCTTATGGGAAAATTATCTACTGCATATTGTAATTAATGTGAGGCTACATAAACCAAATTCATTATCATCTTTCCCAAACGCAGACTAGATGAAACAGAGAGGAGATGATGTATACTAACATATACATCCAAACTCTATCAAACAAATTAATGACACAATAGACTTTTATGTGTTAGGACTAATTCACATTTCAATATCCCACAGATAGCCCCTCTGCTGACTGTGCCCAAAGGACACGCTTTTAACTTAGTTACAATCTGTTCTGTTTTGTTACAGATTCAATTGATATTAGTTTCCATATCTACAGATTTATACGGAACTTTCAGAATCAGGGAGGATTACCACACTGCCGTGGGGTACTTAGCTGAAATGGAGCATATGGCTATTAATATTATTATGAATCTATTGCTTTAGGCTACATTAGATTGCCTTTGGGGTTCTGATTCTTAAGAAGAAAGGATTGAACTACAAGCATCCTTTTTTTGGTGCAAAAGATTTGGAATAAATAATCACGGTTGTACTTTTTTATTTATTTACACGCCTCAGGTAACCTTCAACATGGCAAAAATTTAGACAGGGTTCTGGCTCATCACATTGTTTGTGGCATATTTAGCTTTAAGCATTTTGTTTTGTTTTCCTTCTTTCGTTAAAAATAGTTCACAATACTTCCATAGGGTTTTATACTTTTAAGTCATTGTATTGAGTCATATTTAGCTTTAGAATTGCCTGCTTTCCTGCAGTTCAATGTCTTGATGAATTACTGCACTTTTATTCGCTATAACAGCTAACGTGAGTTACTTTCTTGAAATAATGTATTTCAAACTATTGTGTCTTGTTAAGAATAACCAAACTGAAAAGCATTGGTCTGCAAAGAGAAGCTAAATTAACATTTTATAAGCTGGGTAACTTGAATTGCTGAGAGCCAATTATATCAAGCATCAGTTGCAATCAAAGCTTCAGCTCCTGTCTTCAACAGGCTAACTAGCTTGAATTTAAAGCGTCAGATAAACTGAGCTAGGTATTTGCATGTGTGAATAAGAGTTGAATTAGAAACAAATCTTAAGGGCTATTTTGGTCTTACAATGTACTGAAGATAAGTCCCAGATTTTCACCTGACACCTCCATCAAGCTGCGGAACAACAGGACGCAGAGTAACAACATTATGTCAGGGGTCTGGAAAGTGTCAAAGGGTATTTAAGGCGAATGGAAAAGTGGTATTTGGAGGGATAGATTTACATAGAATTACAAAACTGGACTTTCTAACTTTTGTCTCTACTGACAATCCCCCTTTCTCTTCTCAGTAAAATGAGAATAAAGGAATTTTCAGGGCAGGGAGGAGACCTGAGATTGCTTAGTACTTTAAGTCTCACAGCATGAAAAGAGAAACCCTCTTTTAAAAGTGAGAGAGAAAAAGAAGGAATGAAAAGATAGGTTTACTGGAATAAGAGAATGTGAGTAGATGGTGAAGTTCTGGAGCAGCTCTGATTTGCGAGGCATGAAAAAGATCCAAAACCCGAGAAACTGTACAACCAGTTTTTATTTAAGACTTCACATTATGATTACTCGATATCTCTCCTCAAGCAAGAATAACAACCTAATGTGACTGTGCTTGAGAGAGAGGAAAAGAATGTGAGTGATGGTATTACAGTACGTAGTCACCTGAAAATGAACCGTCAGCAGATACAGCTGACAAGAGCAAGATTAAAATCAAGCCTTACCTAGTACATAGCCCTGTCCTCAGGGAACTGCGCTCCTGTATGTGGGGTTGATCTTGTTTTAGAGTTTGGCAATACTCAGCATGGATTGAAAGAACCGTGATATTATATAAACAACCTACCATTGAGTTCACACAGGGCTAAATGTCCCAAGCAATAATACCCACAAAAAATACAGAAGTCATCACCTAATTGCAAACTGCAAAATTGCATGTCTGAACAGGCCCTTGAAAGTGCTAATATCAAACTGCAAGTACAAGTAATAATTTTACACACAATGAAGTGTGCTGTCTCCTAAGGCATGCAGTATATCTTTGCAGGTACCAGTTTGCAAACTGACCTGCAGAATCCAGACATTACTATTTAAAAATATCTCAGGTGTAACCTCAGAATATGAGGCCGGTTCTGCACCTTAAAGTAGTTTATGGCACATCTTGCACAATATTTCACCAAGATCACTCACATTTTTAAAACCTCCTTCAGAATGGCACAGTCTGAGCGCCTTGCCCCATATATAGCACATTTTCAAATAAATGTTGATTCGAAACCGTGATTTACCTTCTCCCTCCCTCCGGAAACAAGAGATATATATTCTCCCTGTAACTGACACTTTCTCATAAGATTTCATTTTGATATGTCTTTTTGTCCTGCGATGTTTCACCACCCAGCAGCACTCCGCTAATCTACACTTCAATGGTAGAATTCACCAGAGGTACTGGGTTTAAATAGCTCATCTTGAGATGGGAACAATAAAGGGGGGATGGCTCTGCAATAAATAAATAAATAAACCCCTATCACACACTTAAAGCCAAATGCCTGCTGGGACTTAGGTTCAAAAGCACATTTGGAAACTGATCCCTTGAGAAGATATGTTTGTTACGGTGTTTGGCCTCAGGATTTAAAAGGATTTGCTTTTAAGCTGTTACTTTACTGCAAGTATGTGACTGGAGGCCTCAGGTGTGAAAGTCCTTTGATAAAAGGGACTAGAGTGTGCCAGATACAGCGAATGAAAAGCATTAAGACTAATAGGAGCTGGGAAGTGGAAAGCAGGGAAAGGATGCGGACAAAGTCCATCAAGTTTAGGGCAAGCAAATGCTTGGAATGCAAGAGGGATGAGAAACCACAAAAGCCCTTGAACTTCTTGCTTTGCATACATGAGTGATTACACCAACAAACTCTTAAGGAACTGAAAACCGAAGTTGCAAGGAAGGGTCATTTCCACTTAATCAGGTGAAGCCCGGCTGGAATCTGCGCACAAAAACCTCCATCAAATATTACAGCTAATAGAAACCACAGGGGTCATCTAGGCCCTTTGCTCTACTGCAAGATTAGCTCTACTAAGGTCACTCCAGACAGACAAATGTTTATCTACTTGTACTTAAAGACCTTTAACACTGGAGACGCTGCAGTTTCACCACAGGAAATCTATTCCAGTGCTTCATTCTATTTCCATCAGAAAGTGTTTCTTAATGTCTGGCTCGGATACTTTGTCCTCCAACCCATGCCTCTTACTGCTCATCCTGTCTGTAGGGGGTAGAAAGAAGAGCCTAATCCCTTTCTCTTTGACAGTCTTTTATGTATTTGCAGATCCTTTGGTCTCTGAACTATGTCAGTCTCGTCATACTGTGCTCCTCACGCAATCAGAGTGGTGTATGAGCAAAACTACATCAGTTCTCTAATCTGAGAATCTCTGCATCACTTAAATTTTAGAAGTGAGGTGCACCATTTCTCTTACCTCGAGATAATTATACTTCATTTCCTCAACCACTCCTATATAGCAGAGAAACCTTCCTTCCATATCAAAAATTGCTCCAAGAGAAACTACAGTAAGCACAGCATGTTACGCTGAAAATTGCAAAACTCATACTTCTCCACAATTTGCTTCATACTGGAATTGAGCACTGTGAATTGCTTTTTCAGCGTATTTCATAGCGGACTACTCTTTCAGTGGTCTAAAATGGCTACAACAGCCAAACCTGCAGGCTGCACTCATAGTCTGCAAGATACTGGACAGATTAATGGTGGTGCAGTATCAAAAGCTTATGCTGGGCAGTATACGCAATATCTTTATTGGTTTGTTTCAACTTGAAAATCGTGAAGAACTGTGTGTACAGGAATCAAAACTAGATGTAGGCATGTGATGAAAAAATGACAATCCCTGTTACATATAACATAAATTTTACCTAATGTGGAGAAAGTGCGTGCAGTCCTAGAAGAGAAGTCGTTAACTGCCACTCCTCAACTGAAATAACAAAAATAATAACTGGAGCACTGCAACATCTGAACTACTTCAAGTCATTAAACCACGTGTTTGTTGTCAGTACCCAAGCCATCACTTTCAGACTAGCAAAGAATTCTCAGTTCATATGACGATAAACTCCTTAGCATCAAAACTATACTTATCACATTGCGGATAAGTTACAGGTGCACAGCTTCCACAAAAAATCAGGTTATCTACCTTCTGCGTAAGAATGTTCCCAGGGACACTACTTCGTCATAAGAGGCTGTCAAAATATATAGGTATCTTGCTCTGGAATGCCACATATGCATTAAGCTGACTGAAAGGAGAGAACATTATATTTCTATGGCATTTCCTATTCTATAGCAACAAATTTAGAGCTGCCTTGCCAAATGAACACTGCATATACCATTACATGTTGCACAGCTTTCAAGATCAAACTCAGAATATACACTATATAGCACCTAGGTATGAAGGTATAAGGAAAAAGAAATTTTTGTTTTCTGATAAACACTTGCATTCTGGGAAAGAAAAGACATATAGTGACCTTCTAGATGAAGATTAGAGGAGATAGAGGAGAAGATAAATGGAAAAGACAGACAAAATGCAACAGATAGCCCAAAGTGAATTGTATTAGACGTCATAGATTTGGGTGAAATGTTTAATGCAAAACCAACAAAACTTTTCCAAAACAGTATTAATTTAGAAATAGTTATAATATGTAATACCTGTGATATCCCTAATGATACAAGCACACTGAGGAAGAGCATGCAAGCTTTCTGGCCTACAAGTCCAAAGCTGTGAAATAGTTCTGAAGAAACTCTTGCATTCCTGAAAGGACAACCAGTTCTCTTACCATATCATGACATATTGTGTCTAACAAAAAACATTCCCTCAGTCACCAAGTCATTCTTTTGTTTGACGCAAAAATATTTCAGGAAAGTTTCTGAAGTCAGAGTTAACCAACGACCTACCCTCTAACAGCCTAGTTATTAGGAGAACAATCTATCTTAAATGTAAAATACTCAGTCTTAGGGCAGGAACTGGAACCTGAATCTTTTTGATAATATCTTAAATACTATGCTAATTAAAGTCTCTGAATGGGTACAAGTATTTATCTCATGGTAGTAAAAAACTCCTGGAATTATTTTCTGAAATGGCAGTCTATTTCAGCTGTAGTGACCAAAGGGTATTCATGCATGTCCTTTTTCACCTTTTTACTTTTTCGACTACAAAGGAAAAGAAAAATCTCTCCATTGACAAGTATACAGCCATTATTTCACATTACTTCAGCCAGTGAAAAACCACGCTCAAATACACTTGCCACACCAGCGACTGAAGCCCTGGAAAGTTTACACAGCACAAAACCTGATTCTAATCATTGTATGTGGCGCTACCTCGTGGCCTGATGTATGTACTGCAACAGCGTTAGCCAAAAAGAACCTGCTGGCAACAAAAAAGAATTTATGTAGTTGGCGGTTGCTTTGATCATTGATGTTATAGAGTTGTATTTAGTTCCCATGTAGTGCAAAAATATGATCTGGCTTTTTAACCCTAGAAGTACCTACACTCTGCGTATTTATCTCACTTCCTCATTTCACCTCCATTGTCAAACCCCACTTTTTTATTTCAGCATCAAGTTCTTCCATTTATGACAGGGAATAGGAGCACAGGATATATGCATAAACTTAAATGGCAATCAGAAACTATGTTTTTCTTTGTTGGAGTCCCATTAGGGCCTCAGTCTATCACCAACCTGTGGATACAGACTGTACTAAGCTCCACAGGAGAAAAAAAAAAAAGTATGTAACAGCAGCTTTCTTTTAAGATAGTGAGGAAGCTCTCACATTCGTATTACACAGTCTTCCTGTAATTACAATATATATCCAGAAACTAGGAGATATATATACAGAAACAGCAGCTTTCTTTTAAGATAGTGAGGAAGCTCTCACATTCGTATTACACAGTCTTCCTGTAATTACAATATATATCCAGAAATTAGGAGATACAGGTTAAATTTCTACCTTAAGAACCTTGGATCCAGACACCTTTTCTTCCAGGAGTGGACCCAGACATGTACGTTGTTCTGTATAAGACATTATTCACATTTTCTACTGCAGCTACGTGGAAAATCCAAAAAGCACAAAGATAAAGAACCGTACAATCACTGTGCACTGAAACAGTAGGCTGTGCAGTCATATCAGGTTGGAGAAGTGGTGTTTTGCTTCATTTCCAAGTTCCATTTTGTATTTTATTCAATCATGATTTCAAGTGAAATACAGAAATGAATCCCTGCTCTGAGGGCTGAACAGAGGCTTCCCCTTTCCCCAGTCAACAATTTTACAATTATATTAGCAAGCTTGACTTGAGTATTCTTTTTCTCTCTCTGTCTGGCATAAAACCTTCCCTTCATAGTGGTAAAACTCGAAGTACAGCTGTAGAAAGAGCTTGCTGCTTGCCTAAAGATGGCAATAACATAATTTCTTCTGAAAAAAAGAAAAGCAAGTTTGAATCACTGTCAGCTGGCAGGATAAACTGAATTAATGCTACAGTGTGTTACATAGTAAGGTATGGGATGGCAACACCGTTGTCTTTTGCTTCTCTGCTTGCCAGTTATTAAAAGAAAAGAGAACTTGGTTCATTTCCTTGAAAGAAATGGAAAGAAATACAGCCACTGCAGAAAGGTGAAGATGATGGCTATAGATGCAGGTATGAAGGCCCTTTCTGGCAGACATGATTAAAGAACTATTGGGATGGAATTAAAAGTTCATTCTTGTGACCTGTTCCTGTTGTCTCGCTCCACGCTGACCAGCTGTCTCCCCAGTTAGAATACTGGGTATTAAACTCCGTCTTCCCCAGCCTGTCCTACACGCTGCACAGGGAAAGGCATGATCTGCAGCTAACTGTGTCCTTTCTTGTAATTTATCTTTATTAAATAGTCTTAGTTCTTGATCCACTGGACATGGGAAAACCAGCACTGACCCCCTTCATAGGAGTGTCATGAAGATATGCCCAGCAAGGGTGTCAGGGAGTATACGACACAGCGTACTATTCTGAACAGGAAATGCTATTCCACACTTTGCCCAAAATGGGATGTTAACACCTTCACTGCACTTTGGTTTCCACCTTTCCTGCCGCAGTCTGCTATTTGTAAAGAAAATAATACAAAAATAGCGTTGTTACTTCTACTGCTTCTAACGCCAATTGCAATGACTAGTGTGCAGTTGATCAGAAGATTCAGTCCTCCCTACTTATATTTTTTTTTACCCTTTTGATCACAGAAGAATGAAACTAATCATGGTCTGACATCTGATTGTAATTGTGTAATGCAATTCCAAATCTCATTTGGTAGACAATTTGGATTCAAAATTAGAAGAAACCCAAAATAGCATTAAGCAACAGAGAAGTAAAGATAGAGCTCACTTAAAACCAAAATATTATTTGTAGCTAAAAATCTTGAACTGTGAATTTTTAAGACCAGCCTCTTCCAACAAAACAATTTCACAAAGTGTTTTTGTATTTACAGATCTAGATTATTCCCTAAATCCAGTTTCAAATAAAAATGAAGTTTAGTTGCAGCTGGAATCCAAGCTGGAAAAACTAATGTAATATATGTAATCATACCAACAGAAATCATGACTCATTTTGCTTTAAGATAGCACAGCAAATACTTCAAAAGCTGGCAAACACAGGACTGCTATAAGATTATGTGTCATTGCTCTGGAACAGTGCATAACAGAGTGGATTAAGGCCTTTAAACATCAAGAAATATAGGTGGCTGACTCTCCTTCTGATAGTGCAGCAACAGATCTAAAATCTTGGCAAAATTACATGATGGGAACAGAGGTAGAGGCTGAGGTGCCTGATTTTGGCACCATTCAGACCTCAAATGTTGCAGTATTTAATCTTGAAACATAGCAAATATTTCTTTTTCAGTTTTAGCTAGCTGAGATTCTGCACACAACAGCATTAAATGCTAAAGGGGGTATCTTGATATTCTCTGTATTTCCTTTTCCATTGATCTTTTTCCAAAGAAGGAAATTAAACTGACATAACACAAGTGATAGAATACAGATGAAGAAAATGGTTAATCACATCAGGCACAATTTTGAAATCAGCAGCCCATGCATGCCAGGAAACATGGATTTATGTGGCATTTAGAATGTAACACAGTCCTTTGTATTTCTCTACATTGAGGCATTTTCTAGAATTTTTTATTCATTATGTAGAACTGCAAAGTACGTCTCTAAAATGTGACACACAAATCAAATTAGCTCACTAAAAGCAACAAAATGAGAAAGAATAGTTGTGATACTTAGCTAAGGATGTTACAACCTAGAAAATGAAAATATTCTCTTAACCATAAAGAATGATTTATTAGATCATACCAAAGGTACAGTAGCCCAGCACCCTGTCTCTGGTGACAGCCCCAGCAAAGGTATAAGAACAAGGCAAAGAGACAGTGATACTTCTCAGAATACTTCAGGTTCCAAAAATTTCTGGCTCCAGGAGCTTCCAAACCAGTAAATGAGCTTGAATTTAACAGTTCTTGGTAATTGTTTCCTCCATGAATTTTTCCAGCTGCTTTTTAAGTATTAGCACTAATGTTTGACAATGAGCAAGTTCATCTATTATCAATATTGCTTTCGGAAAACCAGTGGAAATTCTTAATGTACTTCTCTGAACTGCATTTCAAGATTTTGCCTCGGTATCTTGGAACACAACGATTCAACAATTGGTCAGGGCTGCAAGCTTTTAATGCTTTCTATATAGCACCACCCTATTTCTGCATAAAACAATTTCATAACCATTTAAGGGCTTTTCTACTGCATTCAAGTTAGATAACCACATACATTCATATGCCAAACTCACATGAAGATGAAAGTATTTTCTTCTGCAGAGTATTTAGACTACATGATGTTGAGATAAGTTACAAAGGAAATATGCAATTGAGAATTATTTTAAAAATAGGCACAACAAAGCCTCTACAAATAAAGAATGAAGACCGAAAGAAACTGCAATGCTGAAAAGCATGGTTCACCCCCTACAGCACTCCTGTGGAAAAATATAGGTAACCGAGTTGAATTCTACCCTATGCAGTATGGCCACTAGATGTCAGCATCTACTGTCATCATTTAAATCCAGTTTTCCCTAAGACTTGAAAGAGTACGAAGATGGTATGCACAAAGAATTTCGCGTTGCACCAAATCCTGGTATCTCCACATTACTGCTCATCCTGATCTTCTGACGATATTTCAGAACTTCAGATTTGGAATTTGTATCTGTATATAGGAAAAACTGTTACCCAGCACTGATCATGGTGAGATTTTTGCTAGATATTATTCTTGAGAAGCAGCCACATGCACATACCAAAGGATTTTTAATATACATATATCTCACCTTTCAAGCACGTTGAGACAAGGAAAAAGGCAACTACATTTCAAAATTCTACTGTGACAACATGCATTCTCTTCTGTGCAATACTTGGGGATTTTTTTTCAATATTTGTTAAAAATTATGCCTATTTGGGTACCTTAAAAAGGTGCATCCTCAATCAGTAATACAGGATGGAGAACAATTGTCTATTGTAGCAATTCTGCGGGGCTGTGACACATCACTAGCTAAACAGTAGCCAACTACTTTTGCTTCAGAGGACATACTCAAGCAACATTTACCAGAATTATACAACATAGCTGAACTCGCTTTGATTAATCTTAAAATTCTTGCCAGTCTTATCTTTCCATGAGTCTGACTCATGTGAAATTAGGTCCATAACATCGCAGGAGTGAAGCTTTTTGTTATTTTTGTAACATGAAGTACACTTCCTAGTCAGTATGAGTGATTGGCGAAGTCAAGTTGTCCATTTAGAAGAATTTTTGACAGTTCTTGAAAGCATTAAGCAGCACCTGCAGTTGTCTCCCCGCAAGCCAACCTTCACAAGCCAGTTACCTTCTGGGGCTTTCGCAGATACTGAAGGACAATGTGTAACAAAAACATAGCTTTATAAACCCAATTGCTTTTTTGCTTTCCAGCAGCGTTACTCCACGCAACGGTTCATTCAGAATCTAAATTCACTTAAACAGACCTTTAAACAGCCTTCATTGCTTTTGGTTTTTTTTTTTCTTTTTTCTTTTATTAGTCTCTTCAAATCTTTGATGTCAAAAATTCACCGAATATTGCCCAGGGAACCAAAGAAGTCATTGAAAAAACACCACTATTAAAAATAGTGAGAGTTCTGGGCAATTCTAGTGTGGGCTCTGGACACGCAGTTGTCCTTGCGCCATGTGCACGCTGAAAGCAGGAGCATGCTAAAAATTACGCGCCTTTAAAAAATATCTTAAAGACAGGTGAACCCCGACTCTCCTCCCATTTCTGGATATCCCTGAGGTCTTGGGCAAGCTGATGCTGAAATTCTGCAAACTGCCATCTTCCGAATAAAAATACTTCAGAAAACTTTTCCAACTATAGACTATAGGTTTGTTTAAGATTATTACATTTTTAAACTTCTATGATGGAAATTGACAACTGCAGTGGGCAAAAATGGTATTGCATACTGATTTTGCAAAGTACTGACTACTCGACACTGACACCCCTTTGGCTATTTCTAATTATTTATGCATTTTCTTACGTGTGCCTGGGGTGACCAATTCTGCTTAGCTAAAACATTTAGGACAGAGGAAGGCTAAACACGGTTGCATTCTCATGCAGATAATAGGTTTGTATTTAACCAATGCTTTCTCCTAATGCTAATACCTTTGGCAGATAGCATCCTATCACATTATTACTGTCCTGTGAATACCTTAGTAAGAAATCTCATTTTATCTCTTGACTTATAACTGCATTTCATTTTTATGAGAAAAAAAGTCCTCTTGCTTCATCAGAGAAGAGGGAAAAACTGACAAAATTAATTAGATGTGTGGTTTACATATTGTCACTATTCAGATATCTCTGACAGTGGTCTGTGTTCAAATTTCAGAGGGAATAGTCACCTTTGTGGTGCCTCCTCTATGCTCCAAATTGATCTTTATTCTTGTTTAAAGGATGAAGATTGGCTTAAACGTGACATTGCTGGATATTCTTGTTACCCACAGAAATGCGCAAGTCCTCTAGATCTTTCTCTACTATGTATCTTAAAAAAAAGCCAGGACCCTGCTCCTAATTTTGACTTGTTAGTGGACATCTGTCATGTACAACACAGGATTGCTCTCGATTTTAGTGAAAGATATTTAATGTTACCCAACACTAACAAAGCCATGGGAGCTTTTGCCATTTTGATAGGAGCAAAGAACTATCCTTCCACCAAGTCAGTTGGGAGCCCTCTAGTCTCTAATTGCCTTCAATAGGCAGTAGGTGAGGCCCCATGAGTTATGGCAGCTTCAGATGTCCGCGACAGAGATACACACTCAGCTCAGCTAATGCCAAACGATAAATTATCGATGTAATTTGTATAAAGTACTCCAATCAGCTACATCCTTTCCTGTTATGTTGGTTTATGTGGTATTTCAGAAATCATATTCATAGATCAATGAATTCAGTTACTTTAATTCCCTGAATTTTACAACAAGGCAGAACCAAACATAAAATAGATTGGCAGATCCAGGCAAAACAAAATTCTATATTCTACAAGCTATGAACATTATATCACATCACTTCAACATCAAAGGGCTGATTAACGATCCTGGCATTTCTGAACTTAGCAATTCTTCTTTGCTCAGCTATGAGGCATTGCAGAGGCTATGATAAGTGTCCAAAATCCTGTCCCTTTAATCTCACTAAATTATTCCCCATTCATTTATCTTTCGGCTGTGTTATTTAAGAAAGGCTGCATTTTCAGGCAGAAATCTGAGCGATGATATCTTGGTAGGCTTGTGGGGCATGCCTAAGTTAGGGAGCACTTCTTCCCAAACTGAATACAAGATAATCTTTCCACCGAGGAAGGACACTGGAATTTGTGTACTGATTGTAGGAGTAAACAAGATGCCAAACTCAGCTCTACCCCTAGGTAACAAACTAGGGTCATAATTCAATCTGTGCCTAGCAAACGAGCCAAAGCATTCAGCCTTGCATTTTAAAAATACAAAGGCTTGATTCTACAAAGAAATGAGTGAAAACATTTTCTCTCCCTGAATGCGAGGTGTACATTCACTACAAACTATTAAAACCGCATTGATCAAAATGTGCAGTCAATAGGAAGGTATCTCAAAGGCTTAAGTATAACTGAGTTAAGTACACAAGATGAAACAAAAGCAACAAGACCTATTCTAAGCTGAATCCTGACCCAAATTAGGTCTGTTAAAACTTACTATTCTCTTCAAAATGGCAGGAAGCCCATTTGTATTATCTTTATTGAATATTAATTAGTTAAGTTCCCAAATCAAGGGTTTAATTTGACTCAATCAGAAGTATATTTCTATCTACTAGGTAGTATACTACAGATGAAAAGAAAATGCATGATGTAATCCATAATGTCAACATTCACATAGATGTAGCCTGATGTTTACCACAGGTGACTGCAATTTCAGTCTTTCTACATAAAATATAGTTTCAATATATTAGGTCATAACTATGAGTGAGATAAGGAAAAAGGTGAATAAAAACTAGAAGTCATGCATCAAATATTTCGCAAAAGACGCTCTGATTGGGAAAAAAATTCAAATCATTGATCGATTTATGTACCTGGACTATGTTTTTAAGTTACTTCTATTGGTAAAGACAAACTTGCCATTAAACACACTTTTGACAATTCTATTCATTTCAATTAACAATGTCTGCATTTCATCTCCTTTCCTTAGTCATCTAAGTATGGAGATTTGTCTATCACTTAATCTTTACTGCAGAAACTCATAAATAGCCTCAGTTCAAGGCCTGCTGTGAGTTAACACTGTGCCTGTTCAGAGCACCCACCCATTGTCCCCAGGGTCACCAAAGGGGCCTGGGAGGAGTTGCAGATCTTGCTCCCAAAGGCCTTGTTTACACTAGATTCCTTTTTTTTTTTTTTTTATATACTGTTCTCTACAACTATAACATAGCTGCAGCTCAACCAGTGGCAGTCTTGGATTACACAGGCCACTGGCACTTTAAATAAAGGTTTTGAATTCGGGCCATCTGCCAAGTCCCATTAACTTCCAGAAAGCCTAAGTTCACTATGTGGCTTTGAAAATCCAAATCCTAACACTTGTTTCTTCTTGACCTCTTCTGATCTTTTTTCTTCTGCCATTAGTTGTGAGTTCAGAACCCCATCCAAAAGAAACATGGTTAAGATGCCTGCAGTAATTCCATCAGGGCCATTTTTATTGCAAATGTAACAAAGTCAGAAGTAAATTTGGAAATTTAATATAGAATTTGACTGTCTTGAGTATAGTAAGAACCCTCTGATGTCTGGACATCTGAGCATTGGATCTACACCTACACCCAGAACAAATGGTTTTCAACAGAAATCCTTGGAAAAAATGAAACTGGAAATTGAACAACCTTGCAGCTGAGCAACGAGTATGATTTGCTTAAAGAGAAAAGGAAAGCAGAATATAAAAATCTAGCTCTGCCTGGTCTTTTCCGCTCTAGAAAAGTAATTCTGTGCATATTGCAGGCAGATGTTTTGAAAAAGTTTATTCTAGAGTGACATACTTACATGATCAGAAGTGTCCTGTTCAAAAATCCAGAGTAAAGATATTTCTTTGAGATACATTATCAAAAAGAGATACTGCCTTGCTTTTTATTAAGGCCCAGTAACTTGATATGATTTTACAGCATGTATATCTGAAGTTAGAATTGTTGTTACTCATGTTGATTTTCAGACATGAAGGTCTGAGTAAAGCTGTTCATTTACTTTTGTTTAGTGCATTGAATATTTGCTATTGAAGACAGCAAAATAAACAAAGTACACAAGTTATGCAGTTAAACAATCACAGAAGGTTCTGTTTGGTAATGAATTAAACTTTTCCAAACCTAGATGTAATATCACACAATATTTACCTAAAAAAAAAAGATTGTGTGAATAATGCCAAAGGAGAGTGTATGAGCATGGAAAAACACACCACTTATTATTGTGAAAGTCCTTCATATTCTTTAGAAGTATTCCCCCACCCTAGCTGTTTGTCTTCAATTTGCCCATCATTACCACATTTGTTTCACAGGAAAATTCTTACCCATTTTTATCAGCAAAATACAGGTTTCTTTGTGACCAAGACCACAGTCATCAAAAGAGAACAACATGGTCTGTAACATTATTCCAAAAAACCAGCCTGTAACATTTGAATATATTCTTGTCAGATTAAGAGTGAACTACAGCTGTGGTCTGGAGGAGTTTTGTCCCAGCTGGTTCTGCAGAAAGCTCGCAGAAGAAGGTGACTGTGGAAAGATACTGAGAGGGAATTTATCCTTTTGTGCAATTTATTTGGTTTTGGTCTAGAAAGCACGTACACATTCAGTCCTTACAGGAAAAATCCTGCAAAGCTTTATGTATATTATCAAAGAAATAGATGAAAATAGAGCACTACACAGAAAATTATAATCTGTACAGAGACTATTTTAAGCAAATTCAGTGCTGGATCCGTCTTTTGAAGAATTTTTAGAGTACTTTTACACATAGAGGCTGCCTTCAAGATTCTTCCAATTCCATTTGCAGGTAAGTTTAGAATCACGTTTTTAGGTCTGAAGATTATTAGCTAAAACCCTAAATATATGTCTGTTTCTCATCCTTTATGGTCGTCGTGATACAGCATTAGGAACTGCACTTAAAATTTCCCACAGAGTAAGAGTGTTTTTATTTGTAGCTGGTTGCTAGCTATTGTTAAAGCTAATTAGCATTGCTAATAAGTATGATACATACTGTTAGAAAATACACACAGAGATCCGGTTGTCATTAACAGTGCCGGTTTCCAGTATTCTGCTAGTGACAAACTATGACATGCACCATGAGAAAATCTACACAACCATATCTTCGCATCATCAAGAAGCACAATTTTAGACCTCACACCTTTCTTCCCCATTCTTCCCATCTATAATTACCATTTGATCCTTCACACACTCGCTTGTGTTTCTGCTTTTATGGCTGAAATGGATCCCTGTTTACATTGATATGGAACAAGAAAGCAAATAGCTTTTCAAACTATTTATTCTGCATAAGGTTACAAAAGTGATTTTGATTTTTAAATCTCTCACTACACTTAGTCCAGCCTGACTGGTTGCTGCCACTGAAGCACTAGTCCTACTTGATCCTAGTGAGAACCACCTACTCTTCTCCGCCCCCTCCCCACTCCTAGTCCCCGGGTTTTTTGCTTCTGCATCCCATAATCTTTGCACTTATCTTTGGTGTGTCCACTTTAGAGAAATCATCGCTCTTCCTCTTTTCACTAAATGTGCTCAGAACACTTTATATAAAATAAATAAAAATACTGACTGGTTCAAAAAATGTATATTTTTGATAGCAGGAGGTTTAAAGCCAAGGCACTAATTAGCCAACACAGATGCAGGAAGTTAGATTTTGATGATGTGATCAGATGTAAAAGAAGATAATACACAGTCAAAGAGGGGAAAATTGTGCATTATACCCTCAAGAAAGGGACTTGATTTGTTTGCTTTTTAAAGTCAAGTGCTGAAGCCGAATGAGCTGAAACCCCATTTTAATGCATGGAGAGGAACATCTGTGATGGGGATGGTCCAGAATATGCAACATATGGAATGATCAGACAAAAGCCCATTTCAACTTCAGAGGAAAAAATGCAACCCCTCCCCTCCAACTACAGAACCAAGAGAAAAATCCCCCCAAAAGGGAGGGTCAGTGGTAACCAGCAAAGCCCGATGCTTCAGATGTAGCTGTAAGGAATACACCTGTGTAACAGCTGGCATCCCGGCCTGTCCCTCTGCTGAAGCAGCTACTTTTCCTTTTAACAGCAAAAGCAGATTCATTTCCTCTGCAGAACAGGGAAGGAGAAAGACATAACTCATACAGAACAGAACCGTAAAGTCACTCTTAACATGTGCAATTCAGTCATTTGGTGCACAAGATGTTTTTGCTGATAATGCTTTGCCCACCTATCTAGAAAGCTCTTTTAAGACTATAAAATGACATGAACATCAACAACAGGAGTGGATTAAGACAGCGTGCTATTATGAGTCTGAAGATTCGCCAGGCAACAGTGATTTCACTCTCCTCGCTTGCCCTTTTTACCTTTATTCCAGGAATTTATGTACGAAAGAGGAGTGTGATACTAAAAGCCCTTTTGTAATAACTTTGTCTTTAGTAAATATTCAAAGAAATCATTCTGTTGTTCTTGATTCTTTTGGGACTGAGTTGCAGAGGCAGGCAAAAGTGAATACCTACTTGAGAGTCTTTCTTTCTAAGGAGGACAAACTAAAATAACACATCTGGGGCCAAGGGCTTTGTCTCCTTTCCTGATGGACTTTGGCACTGCAGATTTCAGCGACAGCGGGCATTTGTTAGCACCCATCACTACAGAAACTAATAAAGTGCAAAGCAACCTAATTTTTAACAATGATTTAGGGCACCGCTGAAGCTTCATACTTCCCAACTCAGAGTGACAAATGTTGCATGCTTCATTCTTTCCCAGTAATACAAGTGTTCAAGCTTTTATCATTTATAGAAAAGAAACCAAATATTGATTAGAAAACTAGAACCCTTTAAAGAGAATTAAATTTGTTTACTTAAACACCCGGCTGGTTTGGTTGAAAAAGTATGTATTTCTTTGAAATGCCAACATATTGTTCACTATTAGAAAGATATTTCTGAAAACACCCTTAAGAGTATTTTTACAAGGAGAAAAGTGATAGTCAACATGACAGAAGACAGATTGTTCTTTTTCTGTCTCCCAAAAGCCTTTCTTTGGCTGAAGGGCAGAAATGTAAGATGTTCTACATTGTTTTTAGGCAGAGAGTTGGCACAGGTGTTGATGGCTAATCCAAATTCTGGTTTCTTGCACGTGGTATTTAAGTAGGTGAAAGAGACAGAACCATGTCCAAAACCTGTTAAATAAATATGTAGAGCATTTTGGTAATATCAACCCTTACCTTTCAATAGAAGTTTGAAACCATTTTTCTTCACTTCTCTTGTGCTTCTTGGAGCGCTTCTATGAGAAAAAAAAAGTTAAAGATTAATATGCTTTATGTTTCTAAACTGATAAGCAAGCGAACTTAATTGTCAGGTCAGAGAAAGTAAATTTCCTGTAATTTCTTTTTTTCCATGTTTTTTAGAGAGAATTCTTTGGTTTCAGAAGAAAAGCCAGGGAGGTATCCCAATTGCATATCTAGTTGATATGAAAGAACTTTCCACAGCCTTGAAAAAACTCTTGTAAGGCATCCCAGTATCATTAAGCCTATTTTCTGCATGAGGAATAAACAACTCAAAGTCTTGATATTTTTTCAAAAGGGACAGGCACCTACGATTGTACCAACTGGTGTAAATTCAGAATTTCTGAACATTGTCCCTTATGGGCCTTGTTCAAGGCTGCACAGTCGACCAATATGAGCCAAAATCAGGCATCTGGATACTCTGATTTCCCAATTTATGATCTCTTCACTAGATTATAATTTTTCCATTGGGAATAACGCGCAAATAATGCTATTCACTCAGTTATGCTTTCTGGATACCAACCTGACAAACATTTTATTTAGTAAACAGCTACCATTTGTTAATATTCCTTGTAGCATAGTACAAAACACTTGGGCTTAAATGTCAGAAGCATTTTAAGCCAGGGCTAAAGGGCTGCCATAAGCATTAAGAAAGCTTTGCTGTCAGTGATATTTACAGCTGCCATTTCCCACCAGTAAGTACAGCAATGTGCTGGTGGAGGTATCCTGCATTCCGGTTCTTTCTCAGCCTCATGTTAATACCATTCTGATTCATGAATATACAACTGTAGATACAGCAAAATAAATTTGTGCAAGTCACATGAGACTTTCTTGAGGTATAAGTAATAATGCATGCAGCTCTTTTCCTGTTCAAATGAGAAAGCAGCACTTAAGGCAGTTCTCACATGAAATATCTGTTTTTTAAGCTCTGAATATAGAATCAAGACTTTAAATTCATGTAGGCGATGCTAGAATGAAAAATCAGATTTGTGCATGTCAAAACCTAGAATAACTGCATCAAAAATAAAAGCAGACTCAGAAGAGTGATTAAGGAGAACAGAAAAGAAGCTTGCTTTTAATTGCTGAAGTGAGATATCCAAACTAATACAAGACCACATCTGTACAATAGAAAACACTACCATATGAAATAATGCAAGCTCAAATAAAAGGCAACAAAGCATTAAAGTTCTGGTCCCATTTTAATCAGAAAACCAAATACAGGCATTAATAAATAGAAGTGACTTAGGCAATTATTTTAAGTTTTTAAAATTATTTTGTTTTGCATTACTTTGTACTTGAACTTGTACATTGATACCAAATACAGTTTTCCACTAAGGCCCTGAGAACATAGTCTGGCTATTTAAAAGCTGCTAATAGTTAACTACTTATGAGATATAAACAGAAATAAATTACAACATTGCAATTTAAATTCTTATCTACAGCCAGAATCACTTATAACTGATCCCCTTTGCTAAACTGTCTTATCCTCTGATCCCAAGCATGTTATCCCCATAGACCCTCATTTTTGGATGTCCCTCAGACATTACCGTAAAAAAACTAGGTGATGTTTGGCTCTGACATCTCAAATGTTGGATCATTGTAAAAGGAGACTGCAATCATAAATTTGACAGAGGTTCTTCAAAGGAAAATCCAGTGAATGACTTTCTGTAAGTTCACTAACCCCTCAGCATTAAATCCTAAGGAAATAAATTTAAGCTTTTAATTCACCTGTGTTTTGCACTTTGGTGTAACCACTTATTCACACATAAATCCAATATAATGGTAGTATAGATTTCTACAAAGCCTTTAGTACTACTGTGAGAAGATTTAAGTTTATACTTGAAAGCAATTTATTAGAAATTAAAAGACGTGTACACACAAAGCCGAATGACAGATCATAGGTTTTATAGATCCTGCTCTGCAGGTCACAGTCAATAGCAAAAAATTTCATTATTTACTGGTAATGAAAAGTTGCGTGTAGATATTTGTCATTAATATCCCAACTATTTGTTTTCATCTGGAACTATCTATTTGCATCTATTTGCAAATTGGGACATGGAAAAAACCTGTTTCTTGACAACTGAGACAAAAATTTCTTTTTAAAAAGTTGCTTAAATGATACTAAATAAAAGAAAACAATGATTCATCTTTTGTGTGAGTGTGTTATGCAAGGTGGTATCGCTGCTCATATTCTATAGCTCAAACGATAAGCCATGTATCTCAATCCCAACTCAAGCAGGAAGCCTCCTGTGCCTTGCACAGGTCTGTATCGCAGAGCAGGTTCAGCACTGTTTACATTTATGCCCAAATAAAACACATTAAGTCTCTAGTTACTATTTTCAGTGTTCCCCTACTACTGGTGACAGTACTGCTAGTTATTCAAGTCAGTGTGCAGCAGCTTGTTCACTCTATAGCACAGGGCAAGCCTTTTTGAGTGCCCTTTCTGTGACTCCATAGAATAATGAGAATTAACTAATATTTCCAAAATGCTCCTGGAAATTTATATAAGTTAATTTCTAATAAAGATCTGGTACCTCCTGCACGTACAAGAGCAGGCAGTGTGCGTGACAAAGTGTTCTGAGGAGTTTTCTGAAAAAGCTCTGATAAAACTGCTAGAAAGAAAACATCGCATTCCCACACCAAATCCATGCATTGCTCATGTCCTGATTACTATAATTATTTATTCATTTTGAAATACACTGTTATGATAGCTGAGACTTACTAACTTGTGGCAAGTATCTGAAAGAAAGTGCAAAGCTATTTTAGGATGTGAAGCACAAAACATTTACAGTTCGTGTATTTCTGCCCCCCTGGCTCCGCCCTGAGTCCTTTTGTATGTCAAAAATATTTCCACAAAGGAAAGCATTATTCTCAGAAGACAACCTAAGGAAAAGAAAAACTCATATTCTCAGACTCGAAGCCAACGCTCACATAGCAAAAGTAAGCTTAAAATGTCTGGTTCATTATTTATTTGGGAGAAATTAGAACTCTAAACTCATCTATAGCCTCTTACCACTGTCCTATAGGTGCACAGGAGACAACATAAGAATAGCTGATTTTCCTTTTAAAAATAATGTTAATCCTATTCTAAGCAGTAGAACAGTATCCCAACAGTACTAAGCATAGGGGAAGAATGAGCAGAAATATCTGCTTAGTTTGTCCTACGCTAAAACATCAACAGACATCCAAAGAGGTCAGTTAAACAATAGGTTCTTTATTAGTTGGGATCAGATCTATTCTTTTTCTAAACAAGCTTTAAAACTAAAATCCACTATGTTAATCAGTTCCTAGAATTTCACTGGCAAAAAATTGAAGTCTAAGAAGCTAGGCGTATTTCTTAAAACCTTGGGGTCAATAAGAAAAAAAATAATCACCTTTTGTTCTGATTCAACACATCTTGTTTTACAGCTGTTGTTTATCAGCTCAAGTGCATTTTTATGAACCTGAATGCAGTACGAAAGTACTTGATGCGTTTTAGAGAATGAGCCATTATTGACATTTCCATATATTAGAGGCTGAAGGAGAAATGCATATTGATGGCAACAGAGTTGTTCCAAAAGGAAGAAATAAGAAACCATTTAAGATTTTATTAGCTACTTTCTGGATGTTGGATTACCCAACTTTAACAGTGACATAAGGGAGAGCATTTCCTAGCTTTGGTATTTTCTGCACTCCATTTAATACAAATACACATTTTACCACATGAGACAAGACTGCTCTGCTGTTTTTACCCTTGGTCAACCACTTCTGAATTCTCTCCTGGTGAAATTTGGAGCCCAAAGAGATCAACAGCAAGCTTTATTTCGATTTCAATATGGACAGATTTTATTTTTTTTAAACATACTAGTCCTTTACTGTACAGAGACATAAAACTTCATAGAGTACACAAATGTACTGTATGATTTATTTCCCCAAAGGAAAACTTAGTATTAACAAAATTAAAACTTTCTTCCAATCACCACTGCTACTGCTTTTTTAAAAAAATCAGGATTAAATGGCAATTACTTAGAAAGAAGCATTATGCTTAATTTGCTCATTTGCCATACTGGCAAGCAGCACACTAACTAGATACAGTTATCAGCTGTAAAAACCTTATTAAGCAGAAATAGGAATTAATTAGGGTTGCAACTCTAGAATCAAAGAGGGTCAACATCCTAAGGTTGCTTGAGGACTTTTGTTTGACCTCCAGATGACTACTATAATAAAATGCCTTCAGGAAGTTAACTCAGTGGGGAATGTTTTATTTAGCGCTTACATACGCTATATGACTAAATAGCATGATTGCAAGTCAGGTTAAAATTGTTTATTTATTAGAAGGCCTTAAGTTTGGAGTCCAGACCTTACTGTTGCATAATACATAGCAACTGTCGGCCATGCCAGCAGCCTAAACACAGACACACAGGATTGCTGGACCTTTTTATTATTTATTTATTTATTATTATTGTGCTTGCACATATAGTAGCAAGCCATATCTTTAACTGTTGTCCATTAAGAGATTTCTCACTGTAGTAGCCACACAGTTTTGAAGAACAGGAAGCAACTTTAAAGCTTCATGCTATTTTGACATCATCCACTGAGGTACATCCTTCTTGTCTGAGATGCATCGCATCATATTAAAAATATATGAAAACATGTTAATTACCTAGCTGAACTTGGGAAGAAAGCCTGAGCATACCAATAAAAAAGCTGGTTGCAATGTCAAAGTAGAAGGAAAAACACAAAGATAATTTGCTCCCCTTTTACTTTAGAACTGTTTTGGCAAAGAAGAAACTGAACTAGAACCATAAACTGTAACGCTACCAACAGGCAAGACTGCTGTTTTAAAGACAAATGGAGCTTAAACATGGCAGAACCACAACTTGGTCACTTTTCCTGTTGCAGAGCAGGGGCAGACCTTTGGCCCTGCGCTGACTCTGCGGGCTCAGCTTCCCCACACACGGGGAATGGAGCCAGCCCCATCTCCCCCAGCCCCATCCCAGCTAGAAACACGTGAAAGGAAAATGTCCTTCCTCCCGCCCGCCCAGCGCTGGCAGGGAGGGCTCTTACCTGCCAGAGGCAAACCAGACTGGGAAGCACTGCTGTCCTGGGTTACCTACTACACCCTCCACTTCTAAGGGGGGACATTCTTATTTATCGGAGCAGGGAGGACGCAGGTGCTGAAGCCACAACCCTAAGGAACACCACAGGGTGCCTGTGGCCGCCTCTAGTGCCCAGCCAGCTCGGGAGTGCTCCCTCCCGGCCACACCAGGGAGGCCGTACCACCAGGCCCGAGCAAGCTGCTCACGAGAGACAGACAGACAGACAGACAGAAGAACTAATAAATGCTGCCAGTGGTTCTCATCTCACACGAGCGACCATTATTACCACAGCAACTGGGCACCGGCTGCCCAAGCAGCAAACACAGCATGAGGGGACCTCACCTCACCTCACCTCACCTCACCTCACCTCACCTCACCCCACCTCACCTCACCTCACCTCACCAGCTTCAGCAGTGCCCAGTGACAGGGCAAGGGGCAACAGGCACAAACTTGAATATAGGAAGTTCCATCTGAACATGAGGAGGAACTTCTTTCCTGTGAGGGTGGCAGAGCAGTGGAACAGGCTGCCCAGAGAGGTGGTGGAGTCTCCGACTCTGGAGACATTCCCAAGCCGCCTGGACGCCATCTTGTGCAACTTGATGTAGGTGGACCTGCTCTGGCAGGGGGTTGGACCAGGTCATCTCCAGAGGTCCCTGCCAACCCCTCACATTCTGTGATTCTTCTTCCCGCCCGGCGCTGAGGCCCGCGGCCTCGCACCACCCCATCGCTCTCACCTGCCGATGCCCGGTGGCTGCTGGCTGCCTCAGCTGAGGGAGGAGGTGCTGGGCCTTTTCCAGCAGCGCTGGCGGCAGCTGTTGGCAGTTCCTCTCATCTCCTTCCCTCATGGGGCCGCCTCGTAGTGCAGGTGGGTGAAGGCAGCCATGCGGGGCCGGGGCGGGCGGCGCTGGGGGGCTGGGAGTCGGACCAGCCTCCCCCGCTGCAGCTGCCCATTCATGGGCAGTGTCCGGGGCAGCTGGGCCCAGCGGCGGCTCCCCTGGGGGGAGGCAGAGAAGCGGAGGGCTGCGCTGTGGGGTAAAGCTGGGACCGGGGCAGGGAGGATGTTAGGCTGGAAGCATCCCGTTCCCTTCGGAGGTGTCTGCAGCGCAGGTGGGAGCTGCCCTGTCCCTCTGGCCTTGCAGGTGGCACGAGAAGGGAGGAGATCCTGGCCTGGGCCGTCCTGGCCGGGGAAGCCCCTTGGGGCCATCTCCTTCTGGGCTGCGCGGGCCTGGCCGGCCTGGGGCCTGCTGGGGGCTGGCAAGGTGCTGTGGGAAGGAGGACAGAGATTAAAATGGTGGGCAGCCCTTGCAGAGAAGGAAAATTAGACCAGTGTGCCGGAAATAAGATTGTCGTTCTTAATGATGCCAAGAAAAATGACTGTTGTACTCCTTCTGCCTATGTTAAGTTGTGCTTGTCTTGGGCTCTGAACAAGCAACGGGTTTTGTTTGAGGCGTATCCCCTGCAGCTGGAACCCAGCACCATACTGAACGTCACATTTATCCCAGTTCTGGTTTTTGTAAAGTTATTTGGATTTGCTGTAGGAGTTGCATGCTAAAGACTAGCCGCGCCACCAGCTAGATATATGTTTCACTTAAACTGTTTAACAGACCATAAAATAATATAGGCTACACCACGTATGAATTTTGCTCATATTGGTATAGACCTTTTCTTTTTCTACCATTATTAAAAGCCCTAGGCAATGCTAGACTTATCTGTGAGGCAATACACACTTGCCATTTGTTGTAAAGCTGCCGGGACGCCTGCAAAGAGCATCCAACTTCATCAGAACCAAACTGACAGAACAAACTGTGCGGACGCGCTGCAGTGATGTGGCAGCCAGCTGAAAGGCAGGAGAGCACATGGAGCGCTGCGCTTCCACCTGCGCTTCCAGCCGCTCCGCCGGACACTGACAGGGAAGAGGTGTCCTGAGGTTGAAGTGTCCCATGGGCCGGGTTCAGCCTGTGGGCCAACAGCTGAACCATGCTAACTGAAATCAAGATTCATGGCTTCGCTAATGCCACCAAAAAGTTTTAAATATTCTTTTTAATAACGCAAAATGCTTAAGGCCTTGCACTCTCTGGGTGCTATGCCATTTAAAGACCACAGATGACAAATAGTGCTATAACTGTGTGGTCTAGGATGGCTGTCAGGATGCTATTAAATTTAGTTGACAACAGGCAGTATAAATCTTGTGGCACAGTGCAATAATTCAGGATTCTATATTAAAGTGACACCATCTTTTGGTGGATTGTCTTTTTGCAATACAAGACAAACTCATGATAACTTGTTCGCAGCTGAAGCTGCAAAACATAAAAATAGCTTTTTCATCTCCACTGTATAAACTGTAGAGATCAAACTTCATGAATGCTCAACTTCAATTTTCAACCTACAGCTTAACAAAGAAAAATGAAATTAACCAGGTTTAACTTTCTGTGTTTGAATCTAAGTACATTTTATGATAATAAAACTGAATAGGGAGCAGAACTGGCAGGCCTCAGGTACCTTTCTAGTTCACAAAGCAGCTCTTGGGATTTGGTCTGTGACAAGTAAAGCTGGTTCTCTCTCCTTTTCCTGGAAACCTGGAAAAGTTTTGTCTGACCCTGAGGGGAATGAAACCAGTAATAGTCTTGACTGTTTATAGTTTGAGTTTTCCTTTCTCACTGGATATTCTTGTTCCTGTCTTCCAAAACACTGAACAGTCTTTGCTGAAAGCCAGAGTGTGTATCACACAAATATATTGTGTAGCTGAAGTTCTCATCCCTAACAGGAGAACAGGAGCCTGAAGCAATTTGGTGGCACATAGAGATTTACAATTTTGAAGGTATCCATATATTTGCAGAATTTGGATATTCAGGATTTCAATTAAAGCTTGACAAATTAAAGAAAACATTAAATTTTTGGAAAATTCATATTGTAAACAGAAAAACATTGTCACAGAAACTCTCCGGGATACAGAAACATAATAGGGCAGGGATCATCTGATCCAGCTTAGGTTAAACAACAAGCAAAGAGGACAGCTGGATGATCTGACGAAGAATCAGATAGCATTAATCAGGTAGTTTCTGAAAAGGAATAAGACGGAGGGGAATTCATTTAATCTGGTTTTTTTTCTGCACATCCATTAATATGCAGTGTAAACATGAAAAATGCTTTATGCCATCAGCGATTCTTTCTTTCTATAGGGGAAAGAAAATACAAGATAAAAATATGCATCAGCATGAAAAAGTTCTGGTACAGCAGACGCATTGGATATTTGATAATAATACAGTCAAAAGATCCTGCAGCTCCCTCTCATTAGCTTGGCTTCTCTTGAAAGTTGACACTAACAATCTATTTTTGCCATATTTGTTGTGACAGCATAGGTGGCTTGCCCAGTATATGCTCAAAGTCTTTCTAGTGTGACAGTGGATCAAACAACATAACCATTTAATTAGGCAAAGTGACTTTTCTGCCTTTATCCTTTCCAGTTTTCTACAGCAAATGCTGTAAAATTGCTACTTTGTATATAGAGATCAAGAATGTCACTACGTAGATGTCATTGTTGGTCCATCAATGAAACACTCCAAAGATAGAGTTTCAGCCCTCCAATATTAAAAGAAGGGGAGAGAGCTGGCTATAAGTACTTCTTTCTTCTCGGCTGTCCTTTTGTTACTTCCCTTATTAAGAAAATATTCTGTACTCCTCCCTGTATTTTTTGTTTGCCTTCCCCCTTTCTATTTTGGGGGTTTTGCTGAAGTTACTTTTGACTTCAAAGATCAAACAGGTAGCTGACATTGATTTCTACCTCCCAGTGCACTAAAATTTAAATGAAGGTGAAAGAGCCTTGACTGGGAAGAGAACCCGTGACACTTATCACAGAATGATTCGGGTTGGAAGGGACTTTAAGGGTCATCCAGTTCCAGCTCCGCCGCCCTGGGCAGAGACACTTCCCACCAGACTAGGTTGCTCCAAGCCCCGTCCAGCCTGGCCTTGAACCTCCAGTGATGGGGCAGCCACAGCTTCTCTGGGCAACCCCGGCCAGGGGCTCACCACCCTCTCAGTAAAGAATTTCTTCCTAATATCTCATCTAAATCTACCCTCTTTCAGTTTAAAACTGTTACCCCTTACCCTATCACTACCCTCGTTTTCTAGAAGACCAATTACTTTCTCTGCTCATCTACAGTTATGCTGATCCTTAGAAATCCATGATGTATTCATTCTTCTGACAGAGGGAATGAGACTTATCTGATCTCATTTACAAAAACATATGGAGAATTGGTTTTTGCTCAGCATATTTTGTTAGCAGTGTAATTCCTGACTGAGGTAGCCCTGGCATCACAGAGAAAAAGATCAGAATTTAACTTCTCAAAGAGTAGCAGAATTTTTTCACATCCTTAAATTGAATTATTAAACTATTAAAATGAACTATTTTGCTGATGATTTTTCTTGGGGAAAAAATGCCAAGCACATACATTTGAAAAGGAACAAATCCTCCAAAGTATTCAGATTGTTGGCCCTGCTTTTGTTTTGGGGGATAGGTTGGAAATATTTTATTTTCCTCCAGAAAGTCACTGCACTGGAATAGACTTCTGAGACATAATTAAAGGTAATAGCTTAAAATCCACTGAAATTCCTAAGTGTTTGTTACACACTCTTAGTTATCCATAATTGAATACGCAGTTAAGAATTTAGTCAATTTGTCTGAAAGTATTTCAGTTCATTGGTTTTATAAAATCTCTGGGGTTCATCATTACACTACATTTGTTGCATACCTTCCTCATCCCTTTCATTTTCCGGTTAATGCTCAAGCCTATTTCCATGCAATGGGCTGGTGCTTAAGGCATGAACAAACTGCGTCTCAGTTTTACTTGCATACGCTTAGGTCCCAATGAAAACCCTCATGTTGAAAACATTTGGGTTAATTTTAGGCATTAAATTTAGCAGGAATATTCATATGAATAAATATTTTTACAATTGCCTTTGTCCCACAGGACAGAGATGAAATGAAATTTGAACCCTAACATATTACTTTTTCCTGTGCATATAAATTCCATAGAACACTGCTTTTCCATTCTTTTCCTTCAAAAATATAGTTAAAATTATGAGCTTTATTAAAGGGAATCTATTAAGACAGAATTTATGAATTAAAAATTTTGAATTAAATTGATGAATTTATGAACTGACAATTCTATGAATTGATAATTTTAATGACATTGATTTTTTTTTTTTTTTTTTGCTGCTAATGAGCTAGCAAATGTAGTTGTATGGCTTTTATTTCTGCTCTTGCTTACATGGCTATGTTTTTTTCCCTTCTGAACCATAAACAATTGTTTGGCATCTCTTAGGCTTAATAAACTGTGTAGGTTCTTTCGGTGAAAAAATATTACAGATTGGACCTAAGTAATGCAGGTATTTGTGATGACGCCCATTATCTGTATTTTAAAGAAGTGAAAATAGCATTGAAAGAGGAAACAACTAATTGTCCATATACAGCTTACACAAATCTACTGCATCAACCTGGTTCACTTTTATATCCGCATAGAATTGAACTGAGACTGTTATTTTCAGCATACATCCAGGGATATACATTTGAACGCATTTGAATAAAAGGCTGTGGAATTCAAGCGTAATTTTTTTGAAGTTCACATTGTTGACATCGATTATGCTGTAAATTGTCCAAGAGATGCAGGTGCAAAATTATATGGAATTTATTCTGGTCACAGTTAACCCAGCATCAGTGTGCCCTTTTCCCATGGAGCAAAGGGTCCTTCCCAGGCTTTTGTTACTTTGCCATTGTGAAGGGTGTGTCATCTACTTTCTGCAGCTTTTTAGCTGAGGTGCTTTTTTCGTTAGATCAAATGAAAAGTATTCAATACTTAACTGTTGTTGCTGTTTTGTTACCTGAAGCATTTACTTGAAAAAAAAAAAAAAAAACCACAAAAAACCCCAAAGAATAAAACCCAAACCACTGAAATATCCCTTAAGACCTCCTAGCGTTATCAGCTTGACAGCAGCGTAGTGTTTTGATTTAGATTAGTAGCTCCTGATGGCTGCTATTAAAATTTTTGCTTTCCCTGAAAACTGTATTTCAATTACTTTTTTTTTTTTGTAAGACCTTGAAGGAGACAGTCTTGAAGGTGAATTGGGATACTTTCTGTGCTTAGGATTCGAGCTCTTTCTATTTAATAGTTTTCAGTCTTTATAAAACATGGCTTTATTGTTTTTTATCATTTAATATACTCAGCTGAAGCTGAGAGAAGTTACCTAATAGTTTTGTAGCTAAGAACTCTTTTATGTTTCAAAGGCAAATCAACTCAGCTGAGCTAAATAAACCTTGCAAAACCAGAAGGTATTTATTCCTCACCAAGATTATTCCTTGAAGTCTTCACTTGGCACGAAGCAACAGCAAGCGAACAGGAGGCTGTGATACCCCTTTCTCATTCTGGTTGCTGCAGGGAACAGCCCCAGGGCCTGCAGCAGTGATTTTCCCCAGCATTCAGGTGTACTTCTTAATTAACTGTGCTCTACTTCTATTTGACCTCACTTTAGACTTCCCTAAAAAGATTCCACTCTATGCCTTGTGTTTCTGGCAAACTTCCATCAAACCTTCTTGGAGTTTGAGATGAGAAGCAACAACAGGCCAAGCAACTGGGGAACAGACCTAATCAGAAATGTGAATATGATTCACTTTTATAGCTGAGTGGAATAGAAATGTTCACTGTTCTTCCATATGCTGTATTCTCATTTAAAATAATACGAGTTAAACGATGTATAGATGCACTTAACTAAGAAGATGATTACGAAAAAAAGCTGCATCACAAAAAAACTTGATAGATGCAGTAGCCTAAATAGCACTTTCTTCCTTGCTGATTTTGGCCTTAGTTGATTTGTATTATCCAATGAAGCACACCCTCAAATCTACTTGGAATGAACTGCGTTGGAAGCATTTGAGCTGTAGTTTGAGTGTTACGCAGTCCTTTACGCAAAAACTAGAGCTTCCTGCGTTATTTCCTCGCTCTGTGCAGACAGCGCTGTGCTGATGTGGCTCTGTTGCTTCCAGACATGGCAGAAACACTCAAGCCTGAGCTCATTTATGCCTTGTGGGAGCAGGCTGAAGAATCTTCATACCTGGTGCTAATAATCCGTAATCTAAATAAACTGCCTGCAGACATTGATTGTGAAAGGTGATAGCTCTAGTGGCTGATGCTTCTCATTTAACCAAATCTTGCAGTCTTGAGCTTTCTGGGAAACTAATGACAATTTTATCTGCACAAACTTGGGTGCCCTCTTGATAGCACAGAGACAATGAGTTACTAACAACTGGATACGCGTAGACAGCCACACCAGTAGCTAGGTTGGAAACGTCACCCGTGTCTTCTGTTTCCTTCAATCAGACCACAGGGCACCAAAATCACAAGACTAACCTGTTCCTTTGCCCCACAGCCCAAGCCTACCAGTCCTCCAGTGTTCAACAGTGAACACCGTACAAATTGCTGTTCAAGCTACCACACACACTTCATGACATTTGTATACTTGCAGTACCACACAGCCGTCACCCAATAATTTCATGGCTATCACAAGAATTACTAGGAAATTGTGCTCCACTTGCAAACATTCTCCACACCACACACCATCCCCACAGCCCCCATTTAAGATAAAGGAATGACATTCTCTCAGTAAGCGTATTTTCTGAGGGGCTGCATTGTGAGTGTTGCTTTCCCTCACAAAACCAAGTAAACTCTTTAGGTATGCCTACCAAAATTAGCAGTCGCTCCAGAAGAATCAAAGGAGTTTCATTAGAATCAAATTAACTGTATGTCCTCTACAGTGTAATTGTAGACCTTGCTCTGTTACACCAAGTCAAAGAAGAATACCTGTCGCTCTTTCTTTGTGTACCAGTCAGGACAGAATAATGGCACCAATGCTGTGTACCTGCTCTGCCTAGTAGTATAGGTTAGGAAGTATTTCTCCCCACTGTAGTGTGAACCGGAACAATTAACAGCTAATGTTTTCCTCCACTGGGAAAATCACTTAAATTTTTCTTTTAGCTTTTTAGTGCAATTAATGATAATTTAGTTTGCACTTGTGTTACGTCTTAGGTCAAAGAACATGAATTTTCAGAAGTTCAGCGTTCCATCTTCCTATTGCTGAAATTAAAAAAACAAAACAAACACAATAACCAAAAACTGAAAAGCCCACAATAGTTTATGTGAGTTAGTAAGTGGGAAACAGTACCCCAAGTCCACATAAGGTAAACTCACCCAGAAGGTGTTACCACTGACAAATTAGTAATTTATTCTGCTTTCAAAAGATGATTTAGAAAGCTCAATTCACGTAGCAATGTTATTCTCAAATCATCTCCCCTTTCTTCTTTGGAAAGACCAACAGGTAAATAATATTGAGTTGGATTTACAAAATTTTTCATCCAGTGGCAGATGACTTCACTAGCTCTTCAATAAAAATCTGCTAGTCCTTGTTGACCTGCCAGTGCCTTTGATTTTAGTGACTATCTTCAGCATGTGAAGGTGGTAGATCATACCGAAAGATGGCTAGAAATATTGACTTGGAAAAGGCCTTTTTCTAGGGAAAGTTTCTTTCCGATATTAATTCTAACTAAGTTTGCACAAGCTTTTCTGCTGTACTAGTTTTAATTGTTTCACACAATTAATGAATCTATGTTGTTTTACAAACATGATAGTCCTGCTTATGATGCAGATGTAAACTCCTTAGAGCTTGATTGATTTCTCCACACATTAAAAAAAACAAGAGGGGAAAACATTGCTTCATCTCTTACCTAAATTTTGTCTACTTTCAGCAAACACAAATTAAAACTAAAAATTAAATAGCACTTAGTGAAACCATTGGCACAGTGGGGTAAGCTTTTCTTTCATGAGCTACCCTATGGGCAGTCTCTGACGTGTCACCTTGGAGAGAGAGACATGTTGCTCACTTGTTAAGGAAAAAGTCTTCATCGCTTGGGCCATAATTTTTACCTGTACAGTTCTTCAGACTGCAGCTATTTTATGCATGTGATGTGCCACACAGTCTGGCACCCTACTCATTATTTTCTGATTCTCCACATCCTACGCAGGTCTATTACCTAGATGCAATGCTAACACTTGGATTTTAGGAGCAGACCTTTCCATTTTCAATTGAAGGATACTGGTTTTTACATGTAATTCTCTCTTCTCTTACTCCAGATTTCCAGAGATGCCTGTCACCTGCCCTAATATAGAAATCAGAACAGCAGAAGGTCGGAAGGATGTGAATCTTCTTGTAAACTGTGAGTTATAAATAATAAAGACCTGTGTAACTAATACATGCACAAGCTGCTAGAATTTAGTATAGATAAAATAAAACATGATATTTGGATTGTGGTATTAAATCTGCACTTAGAAGAGTGCAGATAGTACAGTATCTGACATTTCGGCATGTTAGGTATTAAACCCCACTATTTTTAACAATGTCAGTCACTGATAAAATTCTTACTATATATCTTTCTCCAAAGAATATATACAGGCGACAAACCACTTCCTAGGGTTGCCACCACTTATCCAGACTTATTAAAATATTTTTAAATAATGAAAAACTGAAATGAGCTGGGACCTGAGTTCTAAAAGGATATTGATAATTAGCCAACAAATTTCTGGTGGAGTTTCACAATACATTCTCCTTTTAAATGGTTGCTAGTAAGTGTTCAGTGAGAAAACAGATACGAACTGAAGCAAAGAAAATGTCAAGTCATCTACTGAAACTGATGTCAGAGTGAACCAGCTTGATGAGGGATTGTATTTAAAGGCAGCGGAAAGCATTTGAATCTGTATAAGGTAAAAGGGTCATCTTTTCTGATTTGGTTTAGTGGTGAGTAAGAAGCCTTTATGCACCATTTTCTGAGCAAAAAGACAGGTTCAAAACTGAGTGCAAGGAAGATGTTCAATACAGATATACTGGCAAAAGGCAGAAAATGTACTTGGGATATCCAAATCCTGTTTTAGAAAGATCTGCCTTCATGATACAAGGTGCTAGTGCTCCCTCAGTACCCACTCATTTCTCTGGTCCTCAGAAATACTGCTTTTCAGAGATTTCAAAAACCAGAACAAGTATGAAGGTCATATAGGATATATTTCATCAACTGTGAAGTTATGCAAAGCTGCCAAGAATGTGCTTAGGTTGAAGTAAGGGGTAATCCAGTGCTATGGCATTATTCATTCCTTTAATCTAAACGCACTTAATACTTTCTCGCATTGGTTCTGTTACTGGCAAATGTTTATTTAATACATTTGTATTAGCCAGGCTGCACATGAAAGGATGAAGTCAATCTTCTTCCTAAACTTTATGTGCAGTCTTGTAGGACATGTAGGGTTTCCTAAATGTTCATTTGAAGCATGGGGCAAAACTTTGGTCCAAACTCCACATTAAGTCCACAAGCTCGTTTTTCCCTTTTAAGCAAGAGAAAAATAAACAAACAGAAGAACTGTAAAGAGGAAGAAGAAAGAGGCAACAATTTGAAATGCTATTTTGATAACATTTTCTTTATTTCATACATCATATACAGCTCTTATAGCTTTAGTTACATGTTCATTGTTTTTTCCTGTGGATGTTTCTCTGGGTGTGATCATGTCATTACAAAATGACAGATAACCATTGTCAACAATACAATTGTCATTGTATCTCACAGATGACATGTAAATATTTTCTAGGACATTTGCATTTTCTCTTGATGTGTAGCATAAATGAAACAATTTCCAACTGTCTCAGTCTTGAGAGAGAATAATAATTATATTTAACAGATGAATTTCATGATTGTAACTGTATTAACAGAAACCAGGGCGCAAAAGCACTGCAAAAAAAACCCCCCACAAACCCCTTTCCATTTATTACTTCTCTCAAAGTTGTCTTTCATGTCAGGAGAAATATGAGATATATACCTAGGATCCTAGAATCCAAATTATTTCCAGCTAACTTCATATTAATTCTATCTTTTTGAAAAGTGATTTATTATTAATATGAAAGAAGTCAAATACTTGGAATTCAGTCTGTTATTTTGCCACAAATAAAAGCATGCTTTGGAAGATCACTTAACCTTTATCACCCATGATCTGACCAATGCAGCTAATATGCTGCTCTGAGATTTCTGGCAGCTGAAATTTTAGTAAAGAAATCATATCTTTTTCAAGCTATCTTAATCATTGCATTCTTTTTTCCTTATCTTTTTTCCCTATAAAGATTTTGTTCCAATTAACAGTTCAGTAAACTTGTCATTGCCTTTTTGATGGACATGTTCCATTCAATTACAAATTAGGTTCCCATTTTTTCAGGTTTTTCTAGGTTGTTGTCCAATGACGAGAAGTTGACAGAGGATCCTATTACTATAACCTTTAAGTAGGAAAACTCACATTTTCTGCGTGTCTTAGGGTTTAATATTGCCATTTGTTAATATAACATTTTGAGTACTTGGAATTCCAATAGGAATCATATCAAAATTAGAATGATGGAGTCTTCTGGCATCTGGTGTTGTAAAGGAGAAGTCAGCAAACTGTTGCAGTGCATAAACATGAGACTTGTGAAGCAGTATAAGGCAGGAACGAAGTGTGTGTTGTGCTCAGAAGATTAGTCAAGTCTTGGACAAGGCAGTACATAAGAGAGAAAACAGATGTATCTTTAGAAGTGATTTAAAATAGCAATGAAAAAGAAGCTTAAAATGTTCAGTGACAGAGCCTGGAATCAAGACCAGTCCTTACAAACAAGTGAACAAACTAGGTCATGCTTTTTTGCTGTTACAGAGACAAAGGAGATAATATTTTTAGGCCTAGGATGAACAGACAAAAATAAAATGGAAGCAAATTGCAGCAAAGAGACTTTACTGTCTTTTTCTGGTGGCTAACATGGTAGTAGCTATAATGCCCTGTAATTAAATGTCCTGGGAGGCTATGTGACACTATACATGGTGTCCATCATTAGAGGACCACAAGAAGAGGTTGGACAAACTTCTGTCATGAATGACCTGCCTTGGAGTCAGTAGATGTATCAACCAACTTATTTGACCTTTATAATTTCAATATACGGAAAAATAATTGAAACTAAGTGATAAAAACCCACCTGGACACCATCCTGTGCAACCTGCTGTAGGTGAACCTGCTCTGGCAGGGGGGTTGGACCAGATGATCTCTTCCAATCCTTAACATTCTGTGATTCTGTGATAAAAGATGTCAAGAAAGTGTTTATCCAACACGTGTTGAATTAATTGGGAAAATAACAGAATGAAAAATGTTCTTTTTGGTTTTTTTTTCCTAATCAGCTACCATCTCTCCAGACTAATCTAGAACTCTTTAAAGCAAAGGATTAGCATATTTCTTTTTCAAATAAAATAGTTTGCCCATAGGCTTCCTTAAAAATTCAGCGCACTCAAACTGCTAAAGCCTTTCCCTTTTAGTTTGTACAATAAGTGTCTGAAGCCACGTACTCATAGGATCCCCAAGGCAAATAAAGTGAAGCCATATGCTTACTATAGTGCAGGTTTCAATATTATGAGAGAAAAGCAGGTTTAGCTGGTAGAGTTTAGCAGAGATTCACTGTGTGTGCTAGCTCCTGTGTTGGATTTTTTGGTAAATGAGTGTAAGCAGAGTGATTGACAATAAAGGCACCAGTTCTCTAGTTTAAGAAGGTGCTTGAGAGAGCATGCTCAGATTTACTTGGCAGTAGCAGTACAAGTAATGCCATCTAGTTACCTTAACAGATCCTGCGATACCACAATGTCAACCAGGCTCTAAAAATTACTTAATATGAATAAAATATTTATTTTTCCTTTGTATAATGGATGAGCCATCTTAAAATAGCGCTATGTGACGAAACCCCTCTAGCTCAACAGCAAAATGCTCAAGTCGTCACCGTGTCTCAGCGTATGAGACATGACTGAATCAGTTCTGCTGAACTCAACTGTAATAACAGAACCACAAGACTTGGGGGTTACCCAAGTTACCCCCAAGAAGGGCACCCCAGTGTACCACAATATTCGTTGTGGTAGCGCACTCCAGGCTTACGCTTGTTAAAAGGTGTCATTTTAGCTGTTGTCCTCAAAGACACTCCTAAAATCCTTTTCTGCAGAATATGTGAAATCCTAGTTCAAGCACCTAATGTCTTGTGTAAAGTAACAGAAAGGGACATTAAGCTCTATGGTAGTATCCAGCAGTGGAACTGATTAGCACCAGTTGAGAGACAGTGACATGCACTGAGAGACAGCCCATGCGCTGAGAAAACAGATGAGAAAATAATAAGGCTACACCATTCTTGCAAGAAATGTGTCACTGAGTATGACCTAGAATGGGTCGTAGGTTCTTTGCTACATGATTCTTTCATGAAAAATAATGTATGGGCACTAGTTGTTTTATCGTAGCTTGTCAAAACATCTAAATTTGCAACAAGAACTGGATTTGACTCTTGATGAAAGAATTGGTTTGCAAGAGTGACGGTAAATTAATTATTAATAGTTAAATAATCACAACATTAATAATTAAATAGTAAATACAAGTTTAAATGCATGTTTTCCGAAGCTCGGTGAAAAATGATTGCTAGAGGTGCACCAAAGTAAAGCACTGCAGGTGTAACTGCCATGTCAGGCATTCCCCTGGCACAATCAGTGGAGATGGTGCCATCAAACCCTTGAGCTTCTTCACCCCCAATAATTTCCAGATGCTGCCAGCCCCACGTAGCTGCGTTTTGGAGCACAGAGGGCTTTTATTTGGGGAACGCTGCACTGTGGGACATATGTGAGGGGAAATAACCTTGATATTCTGCTGAGGGGAAAGAGGAGATTCACTTTTGTTTCCAAGGGATGGCAGAAAGCACACTGTTTTCCCTAAACTAATTTGAAGCATAGGAGGCACAAGATGAATTTGCCTTATGCAACAGAAGATCCTGTGGAATCTCCTGAGGTATTGCCAACTTCTGCAGGCTTGAGCTCTTAAACGCACATTACGGAGAGCCTGGAAGAGAAACAAGCCTAGGTCTGAAAGCCATATAGTTCTCTTGGCACAGTGCTGGGACTGAACGGCTGCAACTCCTGCTGTTCCCCATTCTGGTGCTGTGCTGGATGCCGCTTGTTCAGTTGCCCATGGACCACGCTCTGTGTGACAGAGACCTGTGCACGGAGCTTCAGTTTTCACACACAGATTCAAGAGTAGATGACAGCGGCTTTAATAGAGCCTTCCAGTGCTGTATGGAATGAGGACGCAAAACACGCTCCTTCATGAAAGGGTCATGATCATCCATAAACCGTTCTTTCAGACACAACCATTTCTTTTCTTCTTGTACAACACCCAATACAACGGGTTCCTCGCACATTAACTCTAGATGCTGTATTAATGCGAATAGTAATCAAAGACATTGCCTGAGCTATATTCCTAATTAGTCTCTCAGTGAATGTTTTGAGAACAAGATTACAGAGCGCTTTTTTTTTTCTTTTTAACTGCTCAGCAAGCACAGATAGAAGAGTTGAACAACGAAGCAGCAAATTGTGATCAGCAACTTTATCTTAAAAGATTTAAGGCCTAAGATCTGGTTTGTGAATGGTGAAGCCAAGGCCAGCCACTCTTCTTTTCCAGTGAGCGTTTCCAGTCAGAGCTTAATCAGTTCAGTTTAAGTTCAGACCTGTCTTGCTCCCATAGTTTCCCTGACTTCTACTCAACTTGTGGGAATTTTGATTTAGAGAACAGTCCAAGAACTAGATATCAACAGTTGATGAGAAAATGCTTCTTTCTCTACTCCATAAAGGCATTATAACTTACACCCCCTTGTTCTTCATTAATATGCAGTTAGACAATTTATATACCACTTTATTCATTAGCATATAAATTGCTACCAATATACTGCATTCCCAGAGCAAAAATAAACTAGTGTGAGGAAAGCAAACGCTACCACAAAATGCCCAGTATTTTTATATCTATGGCTGCATCAGCGAATTATAACTCAAGAGAATCAAACTGTTGCACTTTGCTTCATTATGCAGAAACACTTCTGTGATCATTTTCGTCGCCACTGTCAATACCTTACATTTTGAAATATAAAAATATTTTCTGAAACAGAACCATTTTTTCCTGTTTGGAAAGCATGCAAATATTTTTGTAAAATATTTGAAATAAAACTTTAAAGTTGGCTTGTTACTATTTGTGTTACAACATCACTCAAGCTCCAAACTATGGCAGAAAAGCTAACCTTACAGCAAAGGGATTCTACTCTGACCATGGTTATGAACGCAGGGCTGCTTTTTTATTATGAATTGCAAACTCTGCTTACATGTAACACAAGAGTATGTCTATATCCTATTGCTTGGTATCCTAAGGGATACCAACATTCCTTATGAAAATACACTTTGGACATCTATCCTTTGTGCCAGTTTGGTAAGCAAATGAAACAGGTTTTCTAGTATCAAAAGACTAGCTTTGCTAGTATGTCTGTGTTTAGAAAAATACTTTTGAGGTTCTAATTTGGGACATTAACAGATAAACTTATTTGAGTCTTCCTGCAGTGGTTTAAAATGGTATTTTCTCATCTGATTATCCTGCAGAAGATAAAGTGACCTCCCTTTTCAACCATTGCAATGCAAGGTTGATATTCTTAGCTTAACCCCCTTCTGAAGATAAATTTGAAATGGGGTGCAAAACAATGTTCTTTTTTTGCTAGTGGTCACGTCTTGTGTATGAAGTGAGGTGTAGAGGAAGGAGCAGTAACATGTAAAGCCACTGCAGCCAGGTTTGATAGACCTTCTAGTGAGAATATCCAATGTCACAGAACCTGTGCCCCACTTGGGGCAGAAATTCTATTGAACCTTCAGAAATAAGAGATATGAACTGTAAGAGCATACCTATTGGAATTACAGAATTTACCTGCAAAGAAAATGTCTTTTTTCTTTTTTTTCCCCCCCACTCAGGAAGAGAATTGTAAATTGCATTGCATGTAGGAAGAAATAGCTTGATATGAAGTGGTAAGATGCAGTCAACAGCAGTAAATTTTAGTACAGAGGACAAATTTATTTTAGCAATTGCTTTTCAAATCCTTGTTTTGTTTCAAATTGTATTCAAGCTATATGTCTGTGAACACAGTTAAACCCATTTGCCTTTCTGATGGAGGGCCTGATCAATTTAATGCCTTCAGGCAACATTATCTGTCAGCTTTTTCTATCATATGGTGGGCGGTATGATCTATTTTTTAAAAATCTAGGAATGAGCTCTGAATTTCTGGTTCAATGGCAGGACATCACTTGGCCACAGTGAAAATCCACATACGCTACAGCACATTTTTCATTGATATGATGCTGTCTTAAATTAGAGACCACCTTTCAGGGTCATGCACATCTATTAAATTGTTATTCTTTTGCCTAAGTATTCAGCATAATGCAGAATCTCTCCAACACATGCAGGAGCACCAGGATTCTTTGAAATTTCAGGATATTAATTCTTTAAATTCTAAAGAACGTATATTTATATATTAAAAACTGTCAAGATCCATTCTATGGAACTAATTTTGTATATTTGTGACTATATTTATTAATATTCTCAGAGTTCAATTATGTTTGGGCTTTCCCAGCTTCTTGCCATGTAGTACCAAACATGAATAAATGGCAGTTTTTGGTCACTTGGAACTGGTACGAAGCACTGAGGCAGAGGTAGAATTTGGCAGTTAAAATAATATTCAACAATTACTACTTTGCTTAGGAGCTGAAAGCTACCTATACTATAAACACTGATGTGTGAGATCTCATGCTAAATTATGAAATGTTAAGGAAAAACACAATGAAACCCATTTTAATATAAATCCTATTGAATTCAGGCAAATGAAATTCGAGTTTAAAATGCTTCAAATTATAGGTGATTAATTTTGGTATATTGAGGATATCTGATGATCTTAGGCATTGTACTGAGGGAAGACTTCTGTAAAGTTTTTACGTAGCTCTAACAGTTTCTTCAGCTTGTAAAGAATGTTGCAGATTCCAGTGTGGATCTTCATGTAAATTGGTTAGTTAACTATCCTCCAGGGATACCTGTTTGTATTAGGAGTAAATATTCGAGTAAGATACGAGTAAGGTATGTGGACATGGTAAATCAATGGAAGCTTATACACAGCTGTAGTATCATGTTCCCACACCAAATAAATCTTACTAATTATGCAGAAGATTGTTTCCCTATTGCATCCTAATGGTTTACCTTCTGACTCTACTAGGGTGTATGATCTTTACATATAATTATGCTGCTGACATCCTAGAAGATTTGTTGATTGGATTACTTCATGGAAGATAACACAACCTTCTATTTAAGACAGTCAGTTTAAAGTAATTATGACCTTCATCTCCATGCAGCTTTGATTCATCTAGACAGTTTTAGGTTATCAGTAACATGCAAATAGTAATCCACTACTTATCTTCAAATGAAAACAAAATTTCTGTTGAGATCAGAAGTGTAATACCATAAGTATAATAATAATAAGTGTATACCATAAGTGTAGCTGTATTGCTGATCTGAAAGGACAAAGCAGTCCACACTGCCACCACCTTTTAAAGGTAGGTATATAGTGTTATCACTGCTTTTTATAATGCACACAAAAACATTCCTCTTTGCCTTCCTGCATTACACCTGGTCTTTGGCTGCACAACCAACTTCTGACCCTGAATGGTGCTGGGGAATTCATACCAGTCTCAGAGAAGGCTCATTTGTATCTTCAGTCTTCTGTTAAGTAAAACTTACTCAGTCTATTGCTTTAAGCAAGACCAGTAGTAAATATTTAGGGAACTACCATGAAGATAACAGCTTATCAGAAAAGATTATCTCCCTTTGCAGCAGTATTAAATCTTTATTTTTCCAGCCTACAAATCAACTCTGAAACTATCACTAATTGCTGGTGAAAAAAACCCAAACAACCACCCCGTTAGTCTTGGAAAGCACCATGTTAAATGTTATTTCTCCAAAGAGCAGTGCTCAGTTTTTCTGCCATGGGAAGCAAGAAGTTAGTGATCATATCCTACTTAACTGTAGCAGCAACAATGTTTAATCTCAAGCCTTCTTATATGCAGCCCAAATAATTTTAGACAATTAATAAGTATTTTGACACAAACACACATACAGAAATCTGAAAAAGCAGAGAATAAGAAGTCCCTTCTTTGGATGCATAGTGTCCCTGGATTGATTTGGAAATCTAATTTGCTAGAGAAGCAGGAAATTGTTGTTTGCTTAAAACTTAAAAATATGATCTGGAAAAACTGGAATAGCTGTGTATTTGATTACTGGTGTAGCTGTATTTGAGTGAACATACAGTCTGTTCCTAGCTAGATATATCACATCTAAATGAAGAACACTAACCCTTTGCAGAAAAGAAGTTTCAAATAATCAAACAAGACCCAGAATCCAATATGCTGGTTCTCATGGAACCAGCCTGTGCAAACTTGGGTCTGTTTGGTCTGAACTGTTCCCATCTGGCTTAGCAGAGACCTCAGCTCCACTCCAGGCTGTGCCGAGGGTTTCAGCTGACTGCCGTCTTTTGTGCTAATAAGCACAGAACTCATTTTGCCTAATGATGGAACTCTGCAACATGAACATCTGGGGAAGCACAAGGTGTCTTGTTAACAGTCTTGCTATATCCACATGTAGGAGTTCAATGAATCCTTGGTGGTGTGATGGTTTCTCTGATAATAGAATTAATTAGCAGGTAGACATGGTGTCTTCCTACAAATGTCTCCTGACTTGTCATCATAACTCTTGCTTTCCGTGAAAACAGACACTTAAAAAATATGAGACAAAAGACATGATCAGCCATTTTTTGCTCTTCCACTGTACCTGTGAAATTTAAAAAAAATTTGGTAAACATTGACCATTACTGAAGATAATCACCTGAAGCATTTGATTTAATTCTCTGAAACCTTCTGGCAAGCATTACTTACTTCCTTCTGTGTTAAGCAGTATTATGTTTAGGGAAATGCAAAAAGCCATACTTGGCTTATCTTTTCTTTTATTGTAAAGACATACAAAATCAGCATGATCCATCATAGTCATTCTGTTATAAGTCTACGAGGAAAATGGAAGTGAATTACAACAGAAAATTTGAGAGGCATGCCAAATTGAATGAAAAATTTGCTCTTTAAAAAATCTCATGGGAAAATAGTCTGTTGAAACACTCTTTAATGTTTGATTCAGATGTCAGGGGAGTCGGTTGCTTAGAAGGCTAGAGAGACCTGATTGTAAAAGACAGATGAGAAATGGTAGAGGGTAAATTGCTAGGATGCCAGAGGTATTTATGTCACTAAAATTGACCTTTAGCCTGACTTCAAATGTTTTAACTTGTACGTCACATGAAAGATGTTAGTATGCGTGAGATAGTTTTGATGCTTGTATTTATTAGAGCAGAGAAATGAACATAAATATGATAGCTAATTTTGTAAAAAAGCATGTATACAAAATATACAGAATAAATATTTCTAATTTTGGATGTGTGATAGCTTCAAAAGGTATGGGATTCATTGGGACTATTGCACTTGTGCAAAAGTCCTTGGACACATTAAATTCTGCATTCAAGAGTCAATTGCACATGAGCTGCGGGTACAACATGAGCCCAACCAAACCCAGCACTCCATATTTTTTTGTCTTGCATCCAAGAAATCCATAGAAAAATAGAGCCAAGCCAAGTCAGCCACCTGTATACACTACCACTTAGTAAGTTTATCTTCATAATGCCATTATGAGATATGGATGCATCGTCCCCCACTTCACTGATGGGAAAGTTAAACATGAGATAGTTTAAATGTCTTGTGCAAAATTAGCAATTAAATCTTTATCTTCTAAACCTCCATCAGAGCTTCACCTTCTTTCCTGTTTCTGTGCAACTGTCATATGCCTGTGGAGGAAGGGAGAATGCAGATTAACTTCTCCCTACGCAGCATGAACGTATCCTTGCTTTGTTTATCCGGGAACCTCTGTGAGGACATAAATGCCATTCAGATTCATTTCTTATCTATCCCTATTTCATCTAGTTTCTCATGGAACAGTAAGTCTGGATGGTTCAATGATTGCATTGCTATGGAAAGTTAAAAATCATGATGACTGTGATTGATACTGGCAGATAACATTGCCAGATATTAAAATTCTTTAGTTTATTATATTATCTATGCATGCTAGGCATGGATTGTGACTTCCATTAACTATATATTCCTAAAAAAAAAAAAAAAAAAAAAAGGATGTGTGTTGTCCCTTTACCCTCTAGTAAGTGGAAGGTAGTTTATCCCTTTATTCTCCCTGATTTTTACTGTGGTAATTTGTTTCTACCCTGAGAAAACTTAGAAGGAAGCCTGCAATGGAAGATTTGAACTCAAACAAAGATAGTATATAGGTTATGGGCCAGATTACCAAATGGGATATAAATCTGTGGTCCAGGTATTAAGAGTCCTAAACACAAAAAATTGCCACACAGAAGAGGCAAATCTAGAGTTCACTTGGTAGGAATATTTAAGTGTATATGAAAATAAAAATGCTGAACAGGCAGAAGAAATGCCTCTTCAAGTCAGCATGTGGCTGGCTACCTGCGCAGCGGAGAATTGCATCCTTAATAAGACACATGGCCAGGTGCTTCGTTCGCATAACTCAGTTATGGCCCCACTGAGGTCTATGTAGCTGGACTGATTTACACCAGCTTGGATCCAGGCCTGCTGCCATCAGGGACAGAGACAAGCTGCTTTCAAGCTCAGTGCCAGAAGTCTCTAGAATCCAGCAAACTCCTGGATACACAAACAGCTGAAGCTCCAAGTAGTGCTGCTGCTGCTGCTGCTCAGATTTTGGCCATTTAATAACAGTGGTGTAAGTGCTTCATTTAACAATGGCTTCCTGTTTCCTTTGAAGTTCTCTGCACCACTTACTGTTCCCAAGGCAGTTCTCTAGTATTCAGGTGGTCGTAACACTCTCTGAAATTTATTTTGGTATTGATATTTTCAAAGTGAAGGGCAGTAAAACTGACTTATTTCTTCTGTCTTACATGAGCATGTAAGAAAATTCCTTAGGAGCTGGTAAAGTGTATTCGAGGTGCTGAGATAAACTTAGCAAACTGAGTACTTCTTACCCTTGGATCTTAGTACATTCCATATAGATTGGAGATTTATATTAAATGTTTTTTCTAAATTTTTTTTCATGGTAAGTCTAGGGTATGCGGGCAGAGTTGCAATAGGGGGTGTTAGGAATTGGCAAGAGACAGATAACATATATGCTCTCCATCAAACATGTTGTGGGAAACATGTAAGTTCCAGCTTTAAAATGGGTCACAGTGGGAATGGGAACTGATGGTCCTGTGAGTGCCGACTGGCCATTCATGTGTGACTAAATAAATAAATAAACAGATGAACTCACAAGCTACTTTACAGACAGGTAAGGCTGTCCTATTAAATTATTTTTTTAAGTGTGCTAACCTACTTCACGGTTACAGTCACTTCTGTTTCATCACGTTAACTAAAACTGTAGTTTCAACTGTTCCCAACACTCTTGCTCATACTTCCCTTTTGAGCAAGGCATCCTGTTTGGTGTGCCACTGTAAAAGGAAGAATTCATCTTTGTTTCTCCCCTTCCTTTTAATCAGATGATTTATCAACTTGTGTGAGTGAAATTCTGTTTCTTTCAATTCTTCTAGAGGTAACGGCAAGGATACTGACTCCAATAAGGGCACCACTGAATTGTAAAAACTGATCAAAATGTCTTCTTGAAATTTAATTGCCAACAAAGCCATGAACTCTGCACACCATGGTGGAGAAACCAAATGGGCTCAGCTTGGGCAAAAAGATTAGCGTATTGAGGCACTACATGTTAAGAAATTTGTCTTCATTTTTTAAATGTGCATGAGTTGACTAAGTGGATTTCTACAATGCTAAATTAGATGATAATGACACATTTTGCAAATTAATTCTCTGAAATGTGACTGGGTTTGTAATTGTAATTATCTTTGTTAATGACCTGCTTGCTGATCTTGATGAACTAAGTTAACATAAAAGTAACAGCAAACCGTAGCTTTGAGGGAAGGAGCCAGAATTTCTGGCAACAGGTCTGAAGTGATAATCACTTTTGAGATGATTTGCTGTAGAGACATTTACATGTGGCAGGACGGCAGCCTCAGCCAATGCATGCTGAAATGGGTGGCAACTTTCCATTAAAGTTTTGGTGATTTTAATCAGAGCTGTAGATGATTCTGTGATGTGGTAGATTCACAGCAGAAGATTGTAGCAGAAATTCATGAAGTTCAGAAGGAGAAGAGCAAGCAATCATAAAAAAAAAATAAAAAATATCCACTTATATGAATTTGTCTAACTTTACAAACGAGATTTTCTTAGAATTGCCATAAAAAGACCAGTTTGCATCCTTTTCTGTTTCAGAGATGCATTATTAACGTCTCAAGATTATAGTTTCAGGTAGTTCAATTGTTTCTCAAGAACACTTTGTTTTACAAGAACAAAGCTTTCTTGACAATCTCGTTCAAGACATAATTAGAACAATTAAGTCATTTTAGGTTAACTTCAGCAGCAAAGAAACCCATAAACTTTAATAGGAGCAGGATCAGCTTTGAACTAAGCTTAGGCATAATTTTTTCTTATTCCTTTGAAGACACAAATAAAATAATCTCACTCACATGGATGGATTTGCCAGTTAATTATCTGCAGCATCTGCAGCACAGAATTCAGTCTTATGCCATTTAAGATTTGGCAAGAGAGATATATGGCTCTGCAATCGGAAAATCGCATCCTTGCTAAAAACACTTTGACATCTGAAATTACCAAGAGCCAGATGCTGGCTTGATTTGGTGGACTTACATGTAGGCATGTCTATCGCAAAGTGAACAGACATTCAACACCAGTTTATCCTGTTTAGTTTGTCCAGTTTAGCCTGTGTTTTCCATTGTGATGTGCTTTTGAAAATCTTGAAATTTTTTAAATTCTTGCTAGAGGTATCATCCAACATCCTGAAAAAATCTCTAAGTTTTCCTACACTAAACTAGCAAAAAATCTGTACTTGATATGAAGTCTGAATGGCAAACTTATGCTTTGGAACTGTACCTTACCAAGGTTTTAGGAGTGTTCAGAAATAAAATTGGAGATTGTCCTTTGTAATAGAGGCCGTCACAATGTCTCATGAGGTGAAAGTATGACATTTAAAGATATTCGTAAATGGCATTATTTCCCTTTATAGGGACAGATCTTTTTTCACACTTACATGTGAATCTATGTAAACCTGACAGAAACTTCTCTCTTCTGGTCATCTGCGTAAGAGCTGGTTCCAGCCCAGCAGTGCCTGTCTCAGGAACTAAGAGGTACACTCTGAATGTAAGAAATAATGTTCCGTCCATAGCTTCCCTTGCTAAATGGTTCCAGTGACCAGTGCTCCTCTTTGTTAAAATTTGTATGTCATTTCTAGTATAAACGTTGTCAACGATTATTTACCAGTCTTTAAATACTTGGTCTTTTTTTTTGTTTTAAACTTGGCTTTAGGACTCTGATACTGTTTTATATTGGTGAAATGCTGTTTGGTTCATTGCTGCTGTGGCCGATATTCAGTGTTGAAAGTGCAACAGGCTCCAGTTTGTTAGTAATATCACTGCAGTCCTCTTATTGGGATAAAGGCTACTCAGAAAAGGATGATATTTTTCGCCATTTTGGGAAGTGTTACCGTTCCCTGAGGAAATGCAAACATCCCACACTCAGTTACTTTACTCAAGTGTGATTTAAAACCAGCTCTCAAGCATAATGGGATGTTACAGCCAATATTTATTTTTCTTTCATTAGATAAATAGTATTAAATTGCAATCCTTGAGAAAATTGTACAGACTGTATCACATCTGAATGTGTTTGAGCTTGAGTCTCGCTCAGGCAAATTCTCATCATATTCAAATAACCATCATTATGCAAATAAGAACATCCTCATTGCCAAGCAAGTTTAAAATGCATGTTTGTTTTTATCATGATGAATTATCTTCCTCCTGGTAGCAGACAGTAATGTGCAGCTCAGAAGAGCTATACAGGTCCTGTTTATTCTTCAGACTTCTTTTGCCAGTTGCAAGCTAATTTTTTTGCTAGCTAGGATAGACTTGGATTGTTCCTCTTCCCATGTATCTTGCTTGAAAAACAGCACAACCAAGCTTTCCTTACCACCAGAGTTTTTGGCTTGTTGGGGTTGCCGAATTTGATCATAACAAATCTTTTTTTTGTGAATCAGGCAGTAGCAACCCAAGGTCATTATCTTCCAGAGGCAGGCCGGGATTTCAGACCAGCATATGTACACCCGGTGACTGAAGAGTAAATCCTGGATTTAGCGCTCATCTTCAGCACTTATCCCAGACACTAGAGCAAAGAAAGGAATGTTTCTTCTATCCACCTTTGGTCTGCAAATCAGCTGTGAACTGTTTTGCAGCTGTTACTGGTTCAAGGCTGAAACAACCTTTGCAACCTCAATAGTTACCCTTCCTTTTTCCTAAGGTCAAGGGAATAATGCCCTAGCAATTGTAAAACACGTAGACGTTGGTACCCAAATGCCAGTGGATACCTCTTTTATAGAATAGACAAATAAGCTGAGATTTAATGCAACACCTACAAAGGCAGGTAATAGCTGTGTAAGGCCCTCATGCAGAGTTAGATGCTCTTATTTGTTGAAGATCCTGTACCTACAGTAGTTCCAGAACTTGTCTCCTTAGTGTACCAGGGCCTCCGCTATGCCCTGTGCTCAGCGACACCTGTAGCGCACGGCAAAGGATGTGACTTGACATCCATGGGAACTGGCAGCACTCCCAGCCCTCCCAGTATTCACACACTGATCCCTTATCTCTACTTACTTCAAAGCTTCTGCTGCTTTGTAACAAAACCTCACCAAATACATCAGGCAATATGTTTATGCCTCCATTCCATCCTGGAGCAACTTATTGCAAGTGTTTGATATTTAAAATACAATTAATTTGTTCTGCATTTATACCACAATCGGCACAATGGAGTCCTAGTTATGGCTAAGGCCCTATGCACTGCTACAATTAAAATGATGTATAAATTAATCACAGAATCATAGAATCACTTGGGTTGGAGGAGACCTTCAAGATCATCGAGTCCAACCATAAACCTATGCCAAACCCACCCCTAACCCATGTCCCTCAGCACCACGTCTGCCCGGCTTTTAAATACCTCCAGGGACGGCGACTCCACCACCTCCCTGGGCAGCCTGTTCCAATGCTTGATAATCCTTTCGGTAAAGAAGTTTTTCCTAATATCCAACCTAAACCTCCCCTGGAACAACTTCAGCCCTTAATATATGGTTCAGAAAGGAAAGGACTGTGGTAACAATTATTTTGTTTGACTGTTTTCTGCATTATTTGCCTGAACCTCATAAAAAATTTTACTTCAGTGATGGCCAGTCTACATGGTAGAAATATACATAACCCCCCCAATTTGCAGAATGTTGACTCACAATGGGCTTTTTTAGACTTTATTTTGATGTTTCTTATACTTATTTTCCGCAGTACGTGAAACCTGAGATTAACTATGACTACTGCAACTATCACTATGTCAGAGGTACTGTACAGAGTCTCCAAATTGCGGTTTCCTTATATAAAATAAGGTTCTTCCGTGAGAGCCTTTTTATTCCATCAGTGAGTGCCTCAAGGTAGAAATTAATTATAATTCAGAAAAACGTAAATAAAAGGCTGCAAAAGTCATCTTCATTTTTTTCTCTTTGATGTATATGTTGTGCAAAAGGAATGGTAGTTGTAGTAAGAGTTATAGTATTTAGCCAAAACTTAGTACTTAAAAATAAATGGATTGTTATGGAGATGACAAAGTCTCACAAAGACTTCTTACTCACTTTGTTAGACTATTACCAGATTCCTCTCTAAACTGTGCAGAAAATTACTAATTTTTAGTCCAGTTATTGCAAATGAAATGTACTGCCTCATTTATTTACAACGAACAGAGGTGCAAAGTGAAACATGACACTACAACTAATATCTGTTGTAGGACATATTTTATGCAGATCATGGTCCATTTAACTTAAAAAATTCTAGTTGTATGAAATCAGAAGAACTAAATCTCATCAGAACCCACATGATACAGGGTCAATGTAAATTCACCAGTGCCGTCTATACGTAAACCTATAAATCCATAGGTTTTTCACTCAAAGAAAATATCTACAATCTATCACATATTAAATGATTTTTCATTTTTGCTTCTATAATATTTAGAAGACAAAACCTATGCAGCACGAATAATTCCTTTTCTCCCAGCTCTACAAAACTGTGTTAATGCAATGAATAATAAATAACAAAAAAAATCCCCCTCATATTTGGATTAACTGTGACCTTCCATCCCCTTTCTGTTCTTTTCTCTCAGGTTTTCTGCCAGGCATATTGACGATTAAGAAATCAAAATAAATTGCTGAAAAAGAAGTGCTTCATTCTCTGCAGAGGCATAAGAGAATGTATAAGTGAGCTGGGGGACAGGAGTTCTTGTTGTGATAGCAGCATTGCTCTGTTGTATTTACAGTTAATGTTCTAGCTTCTGTAAATTAAAAATGCCACCAAACTACTTGAAAAGGAAATCTAATCTATAAATAGCTACTTTATGCACACTGTATCATTTCCAGTTCAGTTAAGCAAAAAGATTTTTCATCCTCTACTCTAACAGCTTATCCTATGAAGTGATGTCTGCGTGCAAGTATGTGCTACAGGCCAAAATCTGCTTTCATTTATATCTTTGTGAGATCACTATCTTAAAAGAAGTTGAACAGGATTATTTTCTGTGACCAGATTCTATCCCGAGCCATTTTTGTGAGTCCTACTGAAAGAACCATGGTTCCTGAGCATGGGTGATTATAAGCAGTTGCTAGTGTGTTTTATTTATTTATTGAAAGACTGATTTGTCCGTATTCTTTTATGTATGTTTCAATGTCTTTATCTTTGAACCTGACTCTTCCAGTAGAGTAGTCAGATGTCCCTCAGATTACCAAACGAATAGAAGATTCAGATATATGAAATCATGAGATTTAAACTACTTTGCTAATCAGGGTGTGGGGGTGTGTGTGTTTGACATTTTAGGCTTGGGGTTTTTTTTGTAAATACTTTAGAACAAAAAATATGAGGATTCTTGTAGCTACTGAATACAAGAGGAGAAAGTCTTGGGAGAGAATATTGAATTCTGTTGTAGCCTTTTCCAATAGCATTGATTTGGAACTGTTTGCTCCCATCAGCCACAGAGTGGATAATCAAATTTGTACTTTCAGCCTTAACACACAGCTAAATCCCGGAGTGTTCAAATTTGCTTTGTTTTGGAAGGATCAAAGATCTGACTTTTCGTATGCAGTGTGCTGTCTGGTTTCACTTTGATTCAATTAGGAAATAGATGATAAGCTTTTACAATACCCAAGGGGTCACTTGGATGGAGTTAATGAAGAAACAAAAGGTGTAATAAGGCAATGCTCTTTTCTGAGTGACTAATGTTTGAAGGGGGATAGCTCTATTAGGAACAGATGAAGGGGAAGAAAAACATACATCAAGTCTGCCCCAACCATTTATTGACAGGCAGTCTTAGTTTACATGAAAAAGCAGCCACAAATGCTCACTGGATTGAAAAGATACAGATTTGAAATTCATAATTCTTTTCTCTGGGCTTGGAAAAATAACCTAATGACAATAAAATGTTGCAGTCTCTCCAGGTTTTAAAAATTCACGCTTGGATCTCAAAAGTGTAGACAAAAAGCAGGGTCCAGAGCAGTCGTGCTGAGCAGTTATGCTGTAATTCCTCTTTACATCTAATGAAACTTTTTAATAAAAGATACGTAGAATAGCTGATCTTGCAGGAGAAGGAAAGTGCACACACACACTGTGATATCTTGCATAAGGCAAGAATGTGTAGTTATATTTTAAAAGGGAAAAATGAACATACTGGATAAATAAAATTTTGGTTTTGTTTTGCTTTATTTTTAATGGAAGGAACATGGTATTCCACTGCAGGAACTGTGTAATTGTTTGGGGGGTTGTGTGTTGTGTTGTTTTTTTGGATTTTTTTTTAAATCTACTGTCAGTTATAGAAGCTTGAGGTGTTTTCTAAACACAAAAGAAAACCACATTGGGAAACAATCCAGTTTTGCTTCCACAATTGATTTTACAGGGGTATTGACAGCGTTAAGGGAAAGAAAGGACTATTTTTGAAAATGTGGCTGCACTATTAAAATGAAATAAATGAGCTATAGCCTCTTTTTTGTTATAGAGTCAAACTCAGCTTTGAAAACTGTGTAAATTTTTGCCCAGCTTCAACGGTCTGTATGTTTTTCACCATACAGCTCTTTACACAAAGGGAACTGAGCTCTAAGACAGAGCTTCAGAAAAATCATTAAGAACAGAAACTGTGGAATTTATTAGAGTTGTTGAGGTGCCAGTTAGACCTGATTAAGTTTAATTAGGCTCCGAACATATTACATCTTTGCCCAGATATGAAGTTGTGCTAAGTGGGACCCAAGTGGGACTCTGGCAACACCGATGCTAAAGTCCACATGGGTGGAGAGGCAAACCTCACACCACCGCCTTTGCCTCTAAAATACAATACTTTCTTGTACAGTCTGGGATTAAAATGATTTTTCCTTTTGCTAATATGAAAGTTCTTCATTCCTATAATGCAAGTGCTGTTTATCGAACATAGGCAAAATCATTTAAATTATTTATTAATGGCACGTTATTGAATAGCTTAGCTGCTTAATGTGCGTAGCATACATCATTTGTGTCCTTCTTAAATGACAAATAGTTTCTTTATTTTCATCTTTTTAACCAGATGGAATAGATGTGTGTTAACTCTGCTGTTTGGTTTACTTCATTCTTTTGATAGGCTAATAACCCACTTGGAGGAGTGCACAGCTTTAATTTCTATCATTAACTACAGTGACTTTAGAAAGAAAATATATTGTGACATTGAGTGACACAATTAGTCCATTTTCCTCATCAGACTATTTACAAAGTTTATGATAATCAAAACTACTATGTTGTGGTTTAATATTTGTTCCAGTGACGTTCATAACAGACTTCATGAACAGGACCAATACTTGTTTCAAATGGTGTAATTTTTCCTAAGCACAATGCCTCTTAGTGTCCTGCAGCATAAGAGTTGTTACAAAAATATGCCACATTCTTACGTTAAAATGTTGTACTAAGCTCACATAGAGAGAGTAGAACAAATAAATAAAAGTGAAATCAGCCGCTCTAAAATAAAATCAGAATTGCAAAAGGATGTAGCTTACCTTGTGAGCTCCATTTTATAATGACAGCTGGTTTATTACACCTTTTACTGACCATGTGTTTAATCAATATAAAAATCTAATAATGTAACAAGATCCCGCAATGTTTTCTGACAAGTACTTATAAATTTTTCTGGAATACTGCTTGTTAAACAAAGATTAAATGTGGCTATTAAAAGCTGGCAATAATGTTCCAGGAAGAAAGCTTTATTTCTGCACATGAAATGGGTACTGGGAAAGGACTGTTAAACTCTGTAAACTTGAAAAAATGAGGTAGTGACAGAACAGCTATTACTTTATATAAATAGTCCAATAAGCAAAATTGCACTCGCCTTGGACTACACAACTCCGACATTCTCAGCAGCACAGAAAGCAAAGAAAAATTTCTGTTCATTCCTATATAGCATTACTTCAGATAAAATAATAAGAATTGCATCAATTACATGTCCTAATTGATACTGTTTGATTAAATCACCTAAACATGCATTGCTGAGATTATTACTCACTGTGTAATGGCTGCACTAGCCTGACTAATGGCAGTTTAAGCTTCTGAGTATAAAACAACTTGAAATGATCCTGGACATAATTTAAGAATTAATTTGCTTTCTATATCACAGATGAGAAAATCAACTCATGCCAGATTACGAATATCCTCACACCCACTGACAATCAGCTATGCACATAAAAAGTCTTTCTGACCTGCATATAACCACCTGTATGAACTGGTGTTTTTTATAGAAGTAGACAGTTCCAATTCTTAACCTTAGAACAAGAGTTAGAAGGTTGCAGTGCTGCAGAATAACTACTTAAGGATTAAGCAAATGCTAAGAGCACATCCAAAGTTTAGATTTCTCTTAGAAAAGAAAGTTAAGCTGATATCAATAAGCAAGAAGATCAGCTGCATGATAGAAATAGAGCGTCTCAGAAATTTGAAGCCAGCAGTTAATCTTGTCGTTGAACCATAAGCCTATGGGGTAGGAAAAACACTTCCCAGATTTTCCCAGGCAGGTTTTGTGGATTAGACCCCATAAAGAGCCTCATTTTGCCTAGGTTTGAAGGGACTGACACCTGCACCTCCAGCTATAGGGTGTTCTTCCTTTTGAAGCTAAGTGGTAGCACAGCAAAGAATGAGAAACACATGAGTCTAGAAGGAGAGGAAACAAAAAGGAGCTTCACTGTCCTGTAGTAGTTGGAGCATCTAACTGAGAATGGAGAGTCCAGGTTCTGCTTATCTAGTTACTGTTGAGTGTTGAATATAAAATGAACCTGAGAAAAAGTCTTCTTATTCCCTCCCAGCTGAGTGCCTTAACCACTACACTTAAGAGTTACTACAGTGTCATACTCCTGATAGAAAAATGTAATTTTTAATTGTCATTGAAAATTCTTCCAGACTTGTTCAGGCTAGAGCTAGGGGTATGCTGCATGTTGCCAATTACATAATTCAGTGTTAAATCTAGATTTATGTGATTTTGAGATAAAGATTACATTTGATCTAATTCTGGGATACACCTTGCTTATTTTTAGAGATCCATGAAAACAAACTCAGTAACAAAATCCATACATAACTATTCTTACAAAGGTAAGATGATCAATTAACAGCAACTCTCTTTTTTTTGGCAATTGTCCTACCAAATAAGGTCTTTTGATGCTCATCCAAAGATGCAAGAGATTACATTTTTCTCCTTGTGCAAATCACAAGCCAGACTTGAAGTTAATCATGTTTCAATGCTACAAAATGATATGAGTTAGATGAGAATCAGGTGATGTGCTTAAATACAAGTAATGAAAGAATTCTCTTTTAAAAAACTAGGCCAACTAATTTCTTTGCAAAACTAATCAAGTAATGATTTTGGAAGATAAAACCCTACAGAAAAACATAATTTTATTTATACTCCTTAAGCTTTTTATAGAGCCTGCTTAGTAGCTGTTAAGTAATTCCAGAAACAATATTAGTTCTGCAGAATATAAAATAAGGGTTTGCTCTTCTGCTCTCCCTGTCCCCCACCCTTTTATATATTTAGTGCCAGTAGAGACCCCAGCTCTAGTAAAGGAAGGATGACTTTCTTTGCTGAGTCAGCCTCCTCTCTTTTACTTTTTATCCTTCCTTTGAAAAGGATAAAGCTCATATGACCACCTTAGTCTTTTATTCCATGGATTTCTTATGAAAAACAAAAGACTAGGTCAAAGTAGAAAATCCGAATAGTTATGTGAACATCAGAATAAAGCCTGTTTTTTCTAAGACTTTGTTGCAATAGTTGATTGTAATTGGTGCCTAAAAAGCTTTTTGTGCATAGTATAATAATATTGGCCAGTCTCATGTTAGTGGAGCTTTTATGATGGCTTTGTGTACTTTTTCAATGCTCTTACTAGGAGTGTATCATGGAAACTATTATTCTTTTATTCATTTCTTGAAGGTCACTTTTTATTTCACTGTGGTCCACTGTAGCTCACTAGCCACAATCCAGAAAAGAGGGATTTTAGCTGTAATCTCAAACTAAGTACAGAAAATCTGGTCCCTGGGATTTTAGTTTTACTTGTGTGTGTGTTTCCAAAACAATCAAAACGGGAGCAGTGACTCCAATCACCAAGCAACCATGCTGTGCCTAGTTGGCAAAATCCTATTTGTTGTCTAACCCAGCTGTACCTGTTTACTTCACAAATTAACTAGACTCATCTGCACCTGATTACCTACAGCTGATGAACTGTGAGCAGCTGCAACTAATCAAGGCATTGACTAGCTCAGCCCTACCTAGTCGTGACTTTGGGAAGGTCAGCGGTTCGGAGCTGTTGCTAGGTGAGGGTTGGCAGCCTTTAAAATCTCAGGGGGAGCAGGCAGTTGGAAATGATTCCTCACACACAGATGACTGGGTATCCAGCTAGAGGTTTAATTACTTATAAGAGGGCTAATTAACTTCTTCCTGTAAAGATTGTACTAGAGAGGAGTTATTGCTCCCTGTCTCAGAAAACTCCTGGTCTTTTCATTTTTACTGGGGAAAAAAGCTTCAGATACGCGAGGAAATAAAAATGGTTTGATACAAGTGAGACTTTGAGAGGGATGCAGCAGGTCGTTGTGTTCGTACTACAACACGTGTGGCACAATTTTGGTGATGGTATGGCAATTCATGTGATGTACCAGTACCTCACCTCTACTGGCTTTTTAAAGAAAAACAACACATATGACCTTCAAGGTATCACACAATTGGAACTACAGAGGAGTGATTGAATCCCGGTTCTTCCCACAGTCACATCTCTCCATTGCGTGCCGTTTATAATGTGCCTGAGCAATCCACGTGCCAGCACTGGCTCTATTTCACTGATGCTCAAAGGCTGCATCCCGAAGAAGGACCATGAATGTGCTATAAACTTAGTGCCGTTTCTCCTGTGACCTGAAGGAGTTGCGGGATCTAGTTGCTCTTCCTAACAGAAAAGAAATATCTTTCTCTACTTTATCTCCGATGGATCTTCACGGAGCTTTTACAAGAGCTGTAAGGTCATTGGCTACGTGACTTCAGTCGTTTTGGCAGGGTTCTGAAAATGCTAGAAGTAAATCATAATGTCCTGCCAACATGACAAAGTACAGTTACTGTCTGTCCCATTCCTTATGGTCAGTGCAACAATATGAACTCTCAATTTGTTTGTCATAAAGACTACTCTTTGTCCAATTATGAGATATTCATAGGAATTCTACCTTCAGAAATTGGAGCTAATAATACCTATCATGAATTTTTTTGGTTTGTGTTTTTGTGGGGTTTTTTTTGGTTTTGGGTTTTTTTAAGTGGAGAGTTCCTTGTTGTAACAGTGGTCGGTGGCGGATACATTAATTGGGCTATAATACAACATTCTTCCTCCGAGGTTTTATATTCTCTCAGCTTCAGAAGCTTGAAAACTTGAAGACTCCGTTTAATAGCCATTTTTGGACACATTCTCCATGAATTTGGCCATAGAAACAAATAGACCATTTTTGTCCATTCTCTTGTTTGAACTGTTTGGCCTCCATAAATTCTCGTGGCAATGAGTTTGACAACAGCTTCTCTTGCTTTGTCTGAAAGAGATCCTCCTTTGATTTTTTTTCTTCCTTAAATTTTCATATTGTGAGGAAAAAATTCACAGTAATTCCCCATGCATTTCCTTTACACTATTCATGTTTATTTTTATAGTCTCTGTTATGCACCCTTCAGTACTTTTGTTTTTAAGTCCTATTTATTTTGTTGGGAATTTATTTTACACCTCACATAAGCTTGCTTTCCTTTTACTCTCTTGTGTCTTCCCTATGTGTTTTGAGGCAATGACAAGAATTGAATGTAGTATTTAAGAGGTATGTTGTGCATTTATATGACAGCTTTAACTTTATTCACTGTTTCTTTTGCAACTTTTAAAATAAATTACCTACATTTTCTGTAGGAATAACCATGCCATCCCCTCTCTTCTTACTAATATTTTCTTCTAATTCCACATGTAGCACTTATCAGTTATGCCTGAAAAAAAAAATGAACGTGTCTATTAACACAGAGAGATGCTGATCTTAACTTCTATTTAACTTAGAAATCTGTGCTTTGAGTCTGAAGAGAAAACGAAGTACCTGAGTCTTTACCTGCTTCTCAAACTTACTGAGACACGTTGCCTCTACCCCTGTGGCCTTGTCTTCCTCATGCTTTTACACTTACAGCATCATTTATTCATATGCATTCCTAAATTCCTACTTGCCTTTTGGACTATCAGTGAGGACTAACCTGACATTTAAAACAAAATAAACCTACAGTGAATCTAAAATCTGTCTTTCAAGAGTGAAGAGCTAGTGTCTATCAGGGTATATGTACTCTTAAAGTACCTTTTTCCCCATATCCATGCCTTTGCGCTTTATCTGCTTCCAAGCATCATGTTGCCATTCACATTGGTCAGGGAAACGTAGATGGACCACATTTAGTTTTGCTGATACAAAAATCTCTCATGAGATTGTTTAGTTTAGCTGGAATCTTTTTTGGGAAGAATACCAGGAAAAACAGTTGAACCTATGGGGATGAAATATTTTTGTCTTTCAGTTTGTAATGGCTTCTTCTTTACATTTCATTTTTGTATTTGTTACAGAAGTTGATACAGAAAGAAAAGGTTTTTACAGAGTGAATCAAATGTAAAATCCTTTGTGAAACTGAACTTGTCTTCTGCATAATGTTAGTGCACGTATAAAGCTAGTTGGAGAAATAAGAATGTGAACAAGAGACTTTCTAAAAAACCTCTCAAGATTAGATATAACTAAAAAAATCCAGGTTTTGCTCCTAACTGTACTACAATATTTTGTGATCTAGCTATGTTATTTCATTTCCCATTCTGTTTAAAATTTCCATGTTCTTAAGGTGCAGGAATAAGACTGCTGTTATATTTGTAAGCCGTTCTGAGATGCTGAGGTAGAAAATGCTATAAATTGAACGGAAAGCATTTATACTGAATGTAAATCATGGTAATGATCATGACTCAGGACATTTCCTGGGAGCATTAACTCTACAGAAGATGTTTGCTTCTGTTCATTAACCTCAGGAAAAAATAGTTGTTAATGACTTTAACCACCAAGGTGCTCTCTGAGCTGCGTGTTTGCCCTCAGTAGACACTGAGCTGGTAGCTGAGAACTCAGTTTGTTGTTTTCAGAAGATTTTATTTTTGAGCTCATATTACAGCACTATTGGGCATTTGCATGGAGTTAATACTCTCACGTGTCAAACTGAATCAAGGTTTTAGAGAAAGTAAGCTGGATTCTACTAAAACTAGATGCTCCTGAGCCTGAGAGAGCGGCGGGTGCAGGTGAGGCTCGAGGAGCCTTTGCAATGGAGCACGGTGGAGAACAGCCGCTGAGCAGCAGCAAAGGCTGTCGTGTCCAGGACTGGGGCCTCTGCATATCAAAAAGCACAAATTAATTAACCTTCAGGCAGCTTCTCCAGCAAGGTCAGCCATTTCTGATAGCAAAGGTGACAGCATTGAGTTTAGCAGTCCTAAACAATATAGCAAACTTAAAATAGTATTCAGAATGATGGCACTTTACAAAAGTTTCAGTCCGCACTTAGTCACTGTGTTGACCTTGAGTCTGAGCATCCCTTACTGGTCTTGAGCAAGTTGAAACAGGACAGGTAATGGATGGACTAACACTCTGAGTAGCTGCAGCTTTATATTCCAAATGAAAAAAACTTACTGAAGGTTTGGTGGCCAAAGTGCTCATAGACATCTTTCAGTGTTATGAGTGTTATAAGCAAAAGCCTTTTTTTTTTTTTTGGTAGGGAACACTACAGAAAATGCTTTAGTTTTAGCCTCTGTGTGTGTAAGAGCATGAATAATACCCCAGGTGACAGCCCAAATCATGAAAACACAAACTATGTGGAGGAAGGGAATTTGCAGATTCAAGTATACGGTAGAATTAACATTGTTCAGCCCAATGACAGAATAGGCCGCGTTCTTCCTACGCCTTCTTTCTGCTGCGTTTTAGTGGGATGGCAGCTGTGGGAAGGCCTCTAATTACAGAACAACAAGCTGTTTCCAATAAAATATCTGTTGACTGATGTTAATTGATTATTTGGAAACTTTCTGTTTATATATGAAAAATTTTTTTGGGAAAGACTCTTTTTCTATGTGACTTCATCCTGGAGAATAATAAAACCAAACTGCTTTGGAGGATAAAGGGTCAAGCTAACTCACTGATTGTTCTGGTTTATGCTTTTTTTTAAAAAAAAAAAAAAAAGTTGGCTTGACATTAATCTATGTTGTCTGGTGTCTCAAGCAAGTGAAATTTGACTTCTTCCTTTGCCTGGTCTCTACCAGCCAGCCTCCGTGGCAGGACTGTTTCTCCTATAATACACTAGAGTGCAGTAGTAACTCAGTTCAACGTATTGCAAAGTTTACATTCCATTTCCCCAGTAGAAACTGAAAGGGAAAACCAAACTTTCACTTCCCCCATATGGGTATTTGTAGGCTCTTGGAGTTGCTGTGCAGCTTTTATTCACAAAACAAATGTACCAGCCAGCAAACTTGTGCTGCTTCTGGGGGTTGGGGACTGCTAATTAGAACAGCAGTGTTGTCAGACCGAATGCCAGCAACTCCCTTCAGGTGGAATTTTAGGCATCATAAGGTAGTTCCTGATAAACCTGGCTTAGGATCAAGCCATTAAAAAAGTCAGGCTCTTTGTTAATCTCCTAAACCATCTTATTCTCTCCCTTTACTTTTGATTTCAATTTTGCTACTCTAAATTTGTTGCAGGTTCAAATCCCTCAGCTTTCCAATTTTGCATGTCATTTTGTATCTTTTGAACAGAATCTTGTTTTCAGGGTTGTTTTTTGCCACACGTTCATAGAGCTAGTGTAATTTCCCCTCCCCAATTTCCTTCTCCAGCAGCTCCAACTGCAAGGACAGCCAATGTTTATAGTGAGAAGGTTAAAATATTCTAGATATCTTTGGTTGCTTCCTCCCGTTTACTGACTCTGCAGTTTCAATATGAAATCTACTATAATGTGGAAGCTGTTTCCAATATACTATAAGGGCTTCCTACCATATGCTCTCCCATCTGTGATAAGAATGAGCCTTTTGGAAAAAAAAGGCAAAAATTTCAGCATGTGACTGTAGTTGAACTGTGTGCAGTATCTGCCTACTTTAAGGAAGTCTCGAGAAGTAAATATGTGTATCATGCATGTCATGAATTCTTCTACCTCCTGTTTATTCATTGCTGATGAAGCATTTTCTCTGCAAAAAATAATGGTTACGAGGCCTGGAGGATTAGTGAAACCGAATAGATCGCAAGAACTGTAATTCACTAAAGAGTTTACAGTCACTTCAGTTGATTGAAGTGGCTTTTAGGCCTTCCGTGGTGAGTGACACTTTGGCAAGGGTACACCTTTGCTAGAGGTTAACCACAACAATATGTTAAACTTAAATGCAAGTGTCATTAGAACTTCTTTAAGACTTTTTTGCAAAACCTGCCTGCCCTGCTTATATCTGATACTTCTAATCTGAGTGAGGCCAGAGCAGGAAGAGGCACATAGGTCTGTACTATATATCTTAAACACCTCCCTCCTCAAACAAGCAAACCAAAAAAAAAACCCCAGAAGAACGGAAAAAGAGGAACTGTTTAATTTTAAATGTCTTTATGGAAATTACCCTTTAAATCTTACCAGTTTCTGTATTACAAAGATTTTTCTTCTTGATTTATTTGTTATTCCTATCTCTTATTGTACTAAAGGGATGAAATTAGCAAAATTAGATTTGGTGTTAAAAGGTATACTTCCTTACACAGTAGGTTTGAATTTGGCTCTATATGACTAATCATTTTGCTATGCTTATTTTAATCTGCCATTCATAAATAGTTTACAAAAAGCCAATAAATTATTAAACTCTAAGAGCATTACAACATGGGTATAATACTAAAAATTGTAATAAAGCACTTCAGTGTCGGGTATTACCTATAAGCAGGTAACAGAACCCATCATGCATAACAATGCTTTACACTTCATTGAAAAGCTATTGGACTTACACTTTATAGATCAACCCTTAATATACAGCACGACCTAAATCATGTAGAATTCAGGATGCAGAGAAAGATACCTCAGAATAACCAATATTTTGGCAACAACAATTTTTCAATAGCCAATAGGGATCCAGGAAGGGAAAAAGAAAAATATTTTCTGTGTCCTTCAAAACAGCATTTGCTTAGCTAATTTAAGTAATCCTGTTCTTCTTGAAACCACATCAAGTAATATGGGCAGTCAATGTGCTTTAAGCAACTGTACTGACTCTAGCATTTCATACCTATAAATAGAAAACTTCACAAACTGGAAGGCCTGCTTTTTGTTCTAATGCCTTTGTTTTACTGTTTCCTCACCTCCGCGCTTCCGGCGTTTATTTCAGGAGATGCCAATTGTTTAATTTTAGAGGAAAATGTGTGTGGCACCTGCTGGACTGAGCGTTAGCGGTCCCAGACCGGCTGTCGCACTAGGGGTCACCAGCACTCCATCGTTAACCAGCTGCTGGTGACAAACGGGGTTGGTTTTTGTTGCAGCAACAAGCCTATTTTGCTAAGAAGTTTAATAGCTTTTGTACTGCCAAACAGGCAACTGTTTTAAGTTCTAATGTATACACACAAGTAGACACCATATGTGTTTACACAGATATGTTTATGAAAGATCACCAACTATTCAGAGCTGCTATTCTTTGCGTATTTGGGTTTCTTGTGCCTCCCAAATTCTGGGGCTGTATTGGGTTTCTTTGTGTATTTCATACTACCCCACAGTCAGCCTATAAGTTACTACACCTATATTTCACTAGGGCTTGGGAAACTACGTACCTTTTACATCTAAATCACAATGATCAGGACGTGGCACTAATAAATGCTGTACCTGAGAGTTTCTGCAGGACTGGGCTCCTTGATTCTAAGAGATTTGGGGCACAGAACGTGAACTGGTTCTCAAAAAAAAAAAAAAAATCAAATATTTTTAATAACTGAAGATCTTTCCCCCACTCAAAGTACTGTGTATCAAAAATACAATTAGTATATTTAGTGACTCTTATACTAAATATGGTCGGTTAGTTAAGCACAAAAGGTGCAATTATTAACCCTGTTTAATAAAATACCTGTATTTTTGGTATTTTTCCATTAAAATTGGAGGTCTAAATGATGAATAACACACACCCCCCCCCCAACCCGTAGATAACAGTAAGTAAATCATTATCTATAGGAGCTTATTAATTAAATATGGAAAAAGTTTTGGGATGGAATTCAACTGGGAAGAGGGACATTTGGGGTTTTTTTGTATACACCACATGACAGAGCTGTTCTGATTAGAAGTTTTTATTCATTCTATATATAGAGATAAGTACATTTTTCCTAAAGCGGAGATTCTATTTCTGGTTGATATTGAAAATATCGTAGGTTTTTCAGGGGTAACAGTTGAGTCCTATTCCTTCTCAAAATAAAGCAACACTAGCATAGAGTAAAGGTCAGGAGTTCTTGGGTGCAGAGAGGGCAGTGTGGGCTGTTTGCGGGCAACGGTTCTGCAGTTACGCTGTGGAGATCTTTTACTTGTGAACCAAGACAGCATGTCCAAAGTTAACATGAGTTCAAGAAGAGACCTATAAAAGGAAAAGTTGTTGAGGGTTTCTAAACATGTAGAGACCACCTCTGGCTCAGGTATTGAAGGCTGAGAGCATTCAAGGGAATTATTATGTATTCTGGTCTTATTCTTACATTCTTCCCTGTGCATCTACTTTTGGCCTCTATAGGAGATAGTATAGAAGGTTACACAGACCTTTTGATTTGTCCTATTCCTCTGGTCATTTTCATTTGATATAAGCAAAGACATTAAAAAAGGAAGCTGGCAGAGCCTGCAGGGAAATGTTTTTCGTCACCTTCATAGTCACTTGAAATGGGCTTTGCCATCTTTGCAAGGCATCAGGCCAACTTGTCTTCAGTTACATCTCCAGTCACAGTAACATTCTGTGTTCTGTTATTTCATGTTATCGGCTCATGAAAAACACTGTCAATTTCTTAATTACACCACTGAGAGTGTTACCAGATTTCAGACTGGGCACAGTCACATCTTAACACTTACAGACATTCCAGTCATTTAGATCACTTCACCAGTTGTAACTTGGCAAGTACTGGTACTAATACACAGCGTTTCACTGCTGAGGAGGCCTGAGTTCAACCCAATAAGGAAGAAGAAATTTTGTTTATACCTATGAATTTTCTCACTATATATATATATTTCTTCCTATGGCGAATTTTTTTTCTGATGTGCACACATACTGGTGACTTTCTTTATTGAGCTTTTAGTCAAGCTGGCCTCTGCATCTTACAAGAGTTGGTCCTTATAAATCACCACACTTTACTGTACTGTGAGTACAGTAACTTGCAGACAAAGCACATTTTAAAGTCCTACCATCAGATGAAGCAGGTTAATATATTAGTTTATTCAAATAAAAAAGCCCTCTTTGATATACTTTTTGTCTATTAGAGGGCTGCTGATTTGGCTGATAACAGCCTAGCTGTGTTGCGATAAGGTTCTTTGTCATTTTTAGAACTCATTTGGAACGAAGCTATTTCTGAGTTTTCATTGGAAACAAGTAAAGGAGAGTGAAAACTCTGACTGACATCATCTACTTTTTCAGCTATTGTGAACTGACAGCAAGCCCAGCAACATAAAGTCGCCTGATAGGAATACTATTCACCACTAAGGTTAGCGTTTGATCATTAAAGAGATAGGCACTCCAAGGGGTATTACCATTGACAGTAGAACTACAAGCTGTCAAATAGATTTTTATTTCCGCCTGGTGAAGATTTTGAACTGTATCTGCTTTTCTCATACAACAGAAGCACTATCAGCAAACCAAGTGATTTTATTTTTTTTTATTTTCCTATGTGGTATGAGTGAACAGATGAGAGTTAGTTTTAAACAAATTAACAAAGACTTAATGCTTCATCTTGCTGTCACCGAAATAAAAATCTAAGTGCTGGTTAATGTCAAAAGAGAGCAAGATCCAGAAATTAAAATGAAATTGGAGAGCATGACTCACTTTGGTCTTTGCGGCATCTCCCATTATCTGGTTCTGATTTTCATATTATTTATGTGGGAGCATCACAAAAAGACTTCAGCTGCTGACTGTGACTCAGCTGGCCAAGCTGTAGTGTACACAGGCAACAGAAAGAAGTGCCTTCCCCAAAGACTGCACTACCCAACAGAGAGAAGAGACCACGGATAGATGTGATGAAGAAATGAGTGATGGAAACATAAACCACCAGTGGAAGAACTTAGTTTTTCCCTTATGAAGGGCTGGCACAGTACACCTGCTGCTTCACCACTACTAAACGTTTTGAAGACAACACATTAGATTGTACAAAATTGCTGGGAGGTCAAACTGATCACGCTGATTCCTTTTCATCTTCTGAATCTACGATTCTAATTGCTTCTTATTTTGGATGTTGTGCAGTAGCAAACCCAGATAATCCATTTTAACGCCCTCTGTGCAATCTTCGAGCAATGTGGGGGGAAAAAAATAGGAGTAAAAATCTGTCCTTCTAAAAATCAATGGTGAAGTAAGCACTGACTTCAGCAGGGCCAGGATTTTTCTCTGAGTGTAATGGAAAGTGAAAAATATTTTTAGAGAAAAATGTGTAACTGCTCCGTTTAAAAGACTCAGTAATATGCCCTGCTATTCCAGGTCTGTGGGCAGTGAGAGAAAATTGTTAGAATGCAATTGGCTTTTGAAATGAATTGTTTACTTTTAGATCACCGAACCCATTCTGTATTTCTGCATCTTTTTTATATATATATATGAGTGTGGAATATTGGGCAGAGGAACATTTTCACTAGTCCTCTTGGCTACAGTCTTCTCTAGTCTGCTGTTCCCTGCTGTGTCGATAGGGCTTCTCCCAGACTTGCACTTCTAGCCTGTCAATGAGGGAACATCACTCTCTCAAACAAATGGAAAAAATAAAACCACAAGCCACAAAAAAAACCCTCAGACCAAAAAAACCAACCTCAAAAACATGAATTGATAAACTGATTAGAACAATTAGCAATTTTAATTGCATAAAGTAGATTATACATATCAGTTGATATATCACATTGAAGATGAAACAAGAAGTCTCTGGGTAACGATGGATTTTCTCATTAACTTGTTGGATGCAGATTAATCAGTTTTCTACCTTTACAGTTAGCCATAGGTTATGGGGATGCAGGTCTCCATTGTCTCTTGTGCTTTCCTAAAGCCAGTTCTTCCTTCACAATTAGTTGCGCTAATTGCCCAGAAAAGATTAGGCATACTTGCCAAAATAACATATTGCTAATAAAAGAGGAAGATGTTTTCTCATCACTGAGTAGTCAAATTGATGTGATTTTCCATGAGTGGTGCCTAGGAAGGGCTTTCTTCACAAAAGCGTCAGCTGGCCAGGCTCGAGTTGGGACAGCGGAAGTGTCACCTGCACTCATAGGGAGAAACCAGAACTGGGACACCCACTCTGCGGAGTGAAACGGGGCAAGCGGCCGTACCTTCAGCTGTCACCGCAGTGAGACCCACGGGAGCGAAGGGAAGATTATTCCATGCGGGGCTCCCCCAGGAAATGAGTACCCCTACTGGTTGCTCAAGGGCTTGGAGGTGGCAGCACCGTCCCCAGTCACCTTTGAGAAGGCTTCAGCCCCAGGGATGGTTCCTGGAGGTGGCCGGGTAGTGGGAGAGGAGGATGTTGACAAACTATTATGTGTCCATTCCAACCTACTAAAAGTAGAATGTCTGCAGAGTGCTTTGGAGCGAAAAGGTTATTGATGCATAAAATTTAATAATTAGTTAGTGACCTTTCAGAGCGGCTTTTAACAACATTAAGAAAAAATAATAGTCTAGATTTATTTTTTTTCTTTCCCAAGACCAAATCTGGAAATTAATCTGTTCGGTGAGTAGCACCATTTTGGACCTGGATAAAGGACCCTAGGTTCTCTCTTTTCCATATTTTTGTTGGAAAATTGAGTAAGTGCTTTCAAGTTTGCTGTTTCAACATTGTTGCAAAATACGAAAAGAAGGGAAAGAACCTATTTTGCAAATATAATATGCCTGGCATTAAGAGTCCCTCTCAACTCTGCAATTGTGCTGCTGCTTTTGCCATTCTCTCTTTCGGTCTAGTTACCCCCGAATGACTGGCAGGCAGTCAAACTGCATGTACAAAGCGTCTCCCAGTGTTGCACAAAATGACAAAAGGCAAAAGCAAGTTCTGGTGATAGTCAGAAACTGTAAAAGTAGAGAGAAGAGAATCAGGGTGGGTTTTATTATTATTCCAATTTTTTTTTTTTTCTTAAAGAAAAATTGGTAACAAGCCCTCTCCCATTTGTATCTGGAGAGAAAGCTCTTCCTTTGCGCTTTTCGTACTTTTTGTAGACTGTCGGAAGCTTCTCCTTTTCCACCAGAACAGCGACTAACCGGGATATCACGCTGCGATGTTTCACCCACTACTGAACGCAGCTGGGCATTGACTTCCTCCTCCAGGCGACGAGTGCTTGATCTTGGATAGAGGGTATTATTTGATAATAACTCTCCTCTATTGGACAACACTGTTAAGTTTTTGGCCACAACATATTGTATACCACGTCAGTAACAATTTTTTATCTTCTTTCAGATAGTGGATGTTCTGAGATGGCACATTTCTGTTTTGGCCTTAGTGCCAGTTCTGGAGCTGTGCTTTATTTGAGGTCTGGGGGAATTGTCTGGGACTGGTGATACTTCTACAACGGACGTGAACGTCCACAATGAACTCACGGCACGCGCAGCACGGCCTTTTCTCAGGGCACGGCTGAGCACGCGTGTCTCAGCGGTGGCACCCAGAAAGCGTGGGGTTTCAAAGTTCCATACAGTAGCTTTAAAGCTTCAGCACTGCGGCTCCTCTTAATGGAAGGAGAGCGGGTTTTGCTCACCAACACGTACTCCGTGAAGGAACAGAGTGGCTGGAAGTTCCCGGAGCCTTTTGTTTGGGCGGGCCGCGGCGGGTCGCATTGTGCCGCCATTCTGTCAGCCGAGGGGAAGGGAAATCTCACGGCGCAGCTGCCCGAAGGTGCGGGCTGCCCGACGGGCCCCGCACTGCCACGTCCTAACGGAACCCCCGAGGGGGGTCGCCCGTCCCGCCGCTCCCTGCCCAGCCCGCAGCGCCGCTCCCCCGCCCGGCGGCTCGGGGCGCCTTCCCGCTCCCGCCGCCCCTTCGGGTGCCGGGAGGAGCCGCGGGCGCTGCGGGGGCCCCGCGGGACTCTCCCTCGGCGGGGCCCGGGGGCGGCCGGCTGGG